>LSSN01001605.1:0-30376 GCA_001970855.1 Smittium culicis
TAAAAAAAAAAAAAAAAAAAAAAAAAAAACTCCTGCATAGCATGAAATATAAATTATTTAGATCAAACTATCTCAAAAATGCTTGAAAAAATATTCAATAAGCAAAACGCAATGGTCCTAAAAATATTATAATTAAAATACTATTTGTAATAGACCAAATTGCGACATTACACTAATAAACAAAATACGAATATTATAAAACGTTATAATATCAAATGAGGATATACGTAAACATATGAAACAGGAAATCACGAAAAAAAATATCGAAACGCTAAAACTTGAGCCAATTTATTAAGCACGTTAAAAAATTAAATATCTTATTTTAAAAGTATATTTTCTATGCTATATTTTTACTTAGTACAGTTAGTATTTAATCATAGTATGAGTTGATCTAAAACTCATACTGTAAAATTGTCTATAAAAAGACAGCCAAATACATCAAATTGAGAAAGGTATTTAGAAAAACAAAAAATAAAATTATCTGACATAACACAACAAGAAATTTTAAAAAGACTGAATTTAATAAGTACATGTTTTTAAGATATTCACAAAAATGATTTATTTAAAAAAGATTACGAGTAGGAGATCTATATTCCTAATTTTCGGGACAAAAAAGTATTCACAAAACCCTTTGAGACAGAATGCAGTATATACTTAACTATTTGATGCAATACACAAACTGCGTTGGTTTAGTGAGAGGGAAATCATAATATTTTATTTTTTATTATTTTTTTATTGAAATAAAAAATAATAACCTAGAACTAAGCAAAGGATATTTCACATAATTTATGAAAGAGAGTATTAATGATATTGTGTAATGAATTCATATTTTACATGGAAGAAAAGAAATCTAGAGTTACTCATAATTTTAATGGGACAAATGAAACTTTATATAACCTAGTAAATCAATAACCAGTATAGGGTATGTTACAATTTATTTAGACTTATTAAAAGGTTTATAATAAGGTTAAAAAATTCGCCATTAATATATAATATTGTAATTGAAACAATTCTAAAGATACTAAAAAATTACAAGATAGATTTAGAATATGATAGCTACAATTTAAAAAATTTTACTTATGCATTCGAAATAGTAATTCAAAACAAGATAATGGTGACTATATAAATAAAATTAAATATTTTAAAATAATATGAAAAATCAAATTAATTATAATTTAGAGTACTGCCCAATCGAAAAAAAGGCGTGAATATCTCGAATGTCTAAAAAAAAAGAATTTTTATAATAGGTAATAAAAAATAATAAAGAGAAATCACTAGAAAAAATAGGAGCAGAATTGTAAACCTAGGAAATCAATTAAATAATTATATAGCTATATTAAATAATAAATTCCCAAAAATCAATGTCTTCCATGATTTGAAAATATAATAAATATACAGAGAAAGGTTGAAATGCTTGAATATATATAATCAGAATCAGTTATATAATTTATTCGAATGATATAAAATTATTGTTGAATAACGAATAAAACAGTATTTCTATACTCACATGCCCATTAAGTTTTAAAAAAGCTGTCTTTTAAAAGAAATTTTAGTTTTATTTTGAAGCCACAAGAAACAGAAAAAAAAATTACCTAGTATAAAAAATTTTAATAGGCCACTTTTTTTATAAAAATTTATCGCTTACTAGTATTTTAAATAAAAATAAAAAATTGATTTACATTGTGAAGTATATTAGGGAAAATCTAGCTAAAAATTTTTTTGAATTAAAAAATTCTTTAAAATGAAAAAGAACCAATAAAAAAAACCATTAGAAAAATATTTATTGCAAGAGATGATCTAGATTATTTAGAATATTAATTTAAAAAATTTTGTAACGACAATAATAAAAATAAAAAATCAATACCTAAAAAATATAAAATTATCTCAAAATGATAATTATTTTAACAAAAAGAACATCTTTATTTAGCTTAAATACACGTAATATTATATATTATCTGAAAAAAAAATTGTATTATTAACATTATAAAAAAAATACTTATTTGAAACGATAGGAGTAACAATATTTTATAAACTATTTATAAAAAATAATTTGCTATAATTTAATTTAATATGATTTTTTGATGAAAAGGCCCAAAAAAATTTTTTTTGAAACAAGTATAAAAAAAAGCAGTATATTAAAATCTAAAAAAGACCAAATCATATAATAATAGGAAAATAAATTTTTTTAAATTATTGATTTATAATTCACAATTTAAAAAAATATATAAATGTATATATACTTTGAAAAACATATATAAAATTGAATTTATAGATATTAAAATTAAAGACCTATTTAAATAAATTGAGATAAAATGATTTCAGAATGATTGATAAATTTTTTTTGGATAATTTTTAAATACAAACCTTAATAAATCAAGTTAAAAAGCATTTTAAATACGACAATAATGTATTTTATAAAAAAAATATCAGAGTCTGTGTAGTATTATATTTACGGATATTACAAAAAAAATTATATGATATTCATATAAAATAGACTCATACAATTTAAAAACTATTCAGAAATTCTCATAATATTGAAATGTGAAATTATAATTGGTACAGAGATTAAAAAACCAAAAAATTATTATATGTAGTGAAAAAAAATTAAAAAAAACCATTCATAAAGATGTTTTTTTTTTAGAAAAAAAGTCATTAATAAAAATAAAAGGTAAAAGGTAAAAGGTAAAAGGTAAAAGGTAAAAGGTAAAAGGTAAAAGGTAAAAATATTTAAATATACCAGATTAATATATTATAGAAGCCTAAAATATCAAAAAAAATATTCAGAAGCAACTATATTCATATATTTACTCTACTTAGCGTAAGAATAAATACTTATTAATCAATTAAATGATAGTTTAGAATAGTAAAGATTAATTTAAAATGCTTTTCTTGAGAATTTTTGAAAGAAAATCAAAAAACCAAAAATTATTAAATATATTAAAACATAGCTAAATTAAATTAATATATGTTGAAATAAGTCAAACTAAATTTTAGACATAGAGTAACTCATGCTTTGTATTCTAAGTAATTTTATAGTTAATGAAAAATAAATAAACACTATTATTTTCTATTAATTTAAAAAATAAATTTTTATCATTATTTTAAAAGATCTATTAAGCTTTAATTAAATGCTTTAAAATATAGTACACAAAATACTCAGGCTGTAAGGATTTTAAGTCTGAAAATAATTTTTTTAAATAAAAATTCGGTAGAAAATGTACGTAATAGCAACTTGGATTCAATTATTTGAGTTTAAAATTAACTAAAGATTTTATAAAGATAATTTCCTAATATATTATGCTAAATTTTTAGTTATTAAGAACTTTCATAGATCAAGGGTAAAAATATCTTTACCTATTTTAGTATTAAAATCAGAGCAAGTCAACGAAAATGTTTTTAATTGAGCTAAAAAATCAATATTTTAAAACGTATAAGCTCTATTTTTTTAGAAAAAAATTGTAATAATAAGAAAATCGTAGTTTTATATTGAATTATTAATTCAAAAGTATTTAATATAATGTAATAGGGGAGGTATTTTATTTTTGACCTATAAATTATATTAGTGCAGTATTTAATACTAAGTTCCGAAATTTTTATTTTTTTTAGAAATGAAAAAAAGCGTATTGGTAATTAATAGTTTAAAAGTTTAAACTATTAAAAAATGATAAATATAAAATAATTAAAAGTGAAATGCAATAAAATATAATTATGATAAAAGTTATCAGGTAATTTAGATTTAAATGCTCAAAATAAAATAATAATAGAAATTTTATCAAAAAATTAATAGGAAATTATTAAACTTCAGATTCACACAAAAAAATCCACAAATAAAACAATTAATATATATAATAATTATATAAAAATCATAAAAATTAACTTAATTGGTAATTAATTTTTTAAATTTGAAAATAAGAAACTTAGATAAAGATTATCATTAACATTTTTTATAAATCATAGTTATAGAGGTTTAAATTTTCTGAAAATTAATATAATTATTTATCATCATTAATCATCAAAATTGGTTATATAGATTTAGAATAGCTATATGTTTTTTATCAATGTTAATTCTAACTTAAATTTATAATATATTATATAGATGTAATTCAGAGATAGACTGAATTTAATTCTGAATAATTATTAATCAATAAAATGAATACTAAAGAAAAAATTATAAAATAATATATTGGTTTATATAAAACGAATTTTTATGATTCAAAATTCTAGCTAGCGTATATCTAAAAGAAAATTAACGTACACTTTAGTTATAAATATTTTCAAAAAGCATTGATATAAAAAAATTATCATTGTAGAAAATAAATTTTATAGTGTTTTATATACTATAATATTTTTTTTAGAAAATAAGGATAGAAATTTTTACTTTAAAAATGAATTATTAAAAGTAAATATAAATTTTTTCATTTCTTTTTTTTTATTAAATGAATGCAATTATAATAGAAAAAATTGTACAATTTATAGAGAATATTTATTAAAATTATGAGATGAAACAAATAGATTATGATATTTCTTTCTGTTATAAGTTTTATATGAAAATGTTAAATATACTTTAATTAATTCAGAATCAATAATATTTATTTAAATCAAAATAATTTTATAACTAATTATAATTTATCATAGTATTCTAATTTTATTTGATTCATTTCTACAATATAGTCTTAGCCAAATATTTATTGTTATATTTACGATTCAAAATAATAACTAAAATGTGTGGAATTTTATTAAACAAAGATTAAATTAGTTTAATTAAAAAAATTTATTGTCTATAAATTCGAAAAAAAAGATCGAGGCTTTAAAGCTATTTAAGCATGCTTGTGATGCTAAGTGAAGGGTGAATGGGTAATTAGATTAATTACTAATAAAATAAATAAGATTTAAAGAATTAATATTTAACTAATAAAAAAATATTGATTTAAGAAGAGGTAAAGATAAAGGCTTAGTTAATAGACAATATAGATAACCAATTTTATAGGAAAAAATATAACCTATTAAACCGATTTAAGTTTCTTCTAACAATATAAACTTTTACACTTAAGCTCAAAATAAAGATAAGTTGGAATTATTTCTAATAGAAGAGGTATTAACAACAATAAATTCCAATTGAAATGTTTCTTAGGAATAAATTTAAGGCACATTACTTATTTAAAGCGGTAATATAAAACTGCAAAATTTTCTAGCTCAAATCTTTTTTGTGAAAATTTGAATAAATATAAATCTATATTTGTGATATCATTCTAAAGATGGATTGCTTGAATAGTTTAATTAGACTCAACTCATTTATTAATGAATTTTTTCATTATCAAATATAAACTGTAAAATTTACACCAATATATATTAACGGTTTAAAATATACAAAAAACTTAATCGATATTTATATTAATTATTAAACAAGTTTATATTACTAGTAACTGTAGATGACATTAGTTATTATCGAATTTTATTATATAGTTTATTTTAAATAATTAATTATTTGTATTATATTTTACACTATATATTTTAATAATAAAAAATTTTCGTTTCTAAAATTACCCCAAATATATAAAGATTTACAATTTCATTTATGTGAACGGTGTCTCGTGTGAAGTTTTACGTGTGAGAACATTGATTAAAGACAAACAAGGAAATGAAACAACACGGACAGCTTAGCAGATACAGAACCAAGTCTAGCAATTAGGAAATGAATACAATGCAGATATCCTGAATTTTCATGGGTTGAAATAGAAATGCAGGTTTTGTAATATTAGAAGAGGTCCTAAACGCGCATTTTTTTATTTAAAGCTATTGGGTTAAAGTATCTTAGCACATAAACATACATCGTCATGCGTTTAAAATATAATTTATAAAATAAATATTATGCTTGTTAAAACAAGGTTTATTTTAATTTAACAAAAAACTGCGTCCCAAATACAGTATTTAATTAATTCCCATATACGCCAAAATTATCGATATTGAAATATGTGATGGGCATATTAGAGGGGTATAAATATTAAAAAAACACGTCCTCCAATCTGATTTCATATTAGTATTAGAAACATATCGCTACAAATTTTTAATAGCCAAAAGCTTCGCCTAAAAAAACTCGATTTAGCTAAATGATACAATTGAACAAAAAATAGTTTTTAAGTGCTAATATTATTCGTGAAAACAAATATTTAATTTTTTAGGTTTACATTTTTTATAAAGTATTCTTATTTACATTATAAACATTTAATGAAAATAAAGTGTGACATTTCGAGTTTGTAGTTGAAAGTATCCACAAACAAATAAAATAAAAATATGTTCAAAAAATAAAGCTACAGCATATCACGCTGTCCTGATTAAAAATTTGGCATCGGCTAATTTTCAATAGTATATTAGTAGGGGTTGTATATTGTTTTTAGCGTTCTTATATAATTTTAGTTTGCTCTAGATACTTATATGCAGGGATACTTGATTTTATATTAAAATTTACCTTTTTTATAAAAATGATTTTTATTTTACTTTTATTAATTGTGCATATTTTAATCCAAAGTATTTACCAATTTAACCAAGCTACACATTGAAGGATGATTTTATTTGATAAATATTTCATTTCCTAATTTTATTGTTTACAAGTCTCTTTTTTATTTTTATTTTATTTTTACTTGTAGTGTAATGCCTAATTTATAACTTTTTTATAAAAGCGAAAATTTTATAAAGTTCATATAGAATTTGTTATTGTTTAAATTGAACTTGAGATTCTGTATAAATAAAAAGCCAAAACTCCATGAGACGTGTTTTAAAACAATTTATAAAAATATTTCATCTTAAAAAATAAAGACATGATTGACTCTAATAAGACGTTAAAGAGGGGGTACAACAACGCAATGCAAGATAAATTCCACTGTTTGAGATTTTTAAGCCAGGATAGTAATAAAACGACAAATTCAGAAGAATTGAGCTTAAAAACCAGAATAGAGCATGATTCAAGAGTACGGAGAGAAAATAGGGAAAGAAAGAAGAAATGGAGAATGATGAATGTAGAGAAAAACAAAAACATAGACCTCAGATGTAGAGTAAATAAGAGAGCCAATAAACTTTTCGGGTCAATCAACTCTTCAGATAAAATGGCATGGATCGAACAAGAGATAGTAAAGCGGCAACAGAAAAGATTGGAAAAAGAGAAAATAAAATTTTTTAATAAATCGAGTATATCCAATTCAATAGGGTATAATAGTGAGACAAAAAACGGGTCAAATATGAAAAATCTAAGAGGGAATAGCCATACAGCTTATAGTACATCTAGTATGATGGGAAATAGCAATAGTAACAGTAATAGTAATAGTAGCTGTTGTTATTGCTGTGATTATTCAAGCGAGGATATTGAACTGAAAGGGTGTGAATATAATGTAAATAGAAACAATGGCGTTAACATAGTTAACTTTTCAGGCTGTGATCAAGATAGTAGTAGAGACAATAAAGTAATATATCCAAAAATAAACGATCTTATAGCAAAACGCATCAATAATAACTATCAATTTAGGGCAATCGATCAAAGTTCAATAAAAAGGTATAGAAACGTAGAGGATTTAATGAAAGACGCATCGACAAAGGATATGTTTGATCGAAGGAATACTATTAGTATTAGACCAAATTCAGAAGTATTTGATAATTTTTCAGAGAATAGAGTCACTCTACCACCTATATGGTCCGTTATTCCAGCTAAAATAATGAGGGGTGTATATTCTAGGGATTTATGACTTTCAAAGGTACTACATATAAATAAATGAGGAAAGTGGTATAGATAAAAAAGGCATCTATATTTAATAAATATAAGTGTGGTTATTTTAATGAACATACCTATAGATTAATAAGGTTTAAACAGGGGTTTATGTTAAATTATGGATTATAATTGATTATTTTAAACAAAAATATCTTCATAATACCATTTAAATATTATCATTATGTATAAATTTTATAAATAAATTTGAAATTCGATTTTTTAATTAAAAAGGGAATATAATTAAATCATTTTTTGGTTTCAGATGAGTAATCTAAAAGTTAAAAATATGTGTCGGTGTTATAAAAGATGTATATAAAAAATTCGTCAGATAAATAATATATACCTGTCAAATTTCATATTCGATATAATAAATTACTTATTAGGGATATAAGTGAAGTATATAGATGAAAATAGTATAGTTAAAGATTGGACAACTCATTTCAATTAGTGCCATTCTCATATTAAGCTTTAGATTAGTTTAAAATTAATTTATAAACTCTATTAGAAAATGCTATGATGTAAGTTGATTATTTTTAAAAACATTTTCAACAGATAAATATGCTAAAATATTGTAAACCATGAAGTGTTTTCTTCATTATAGATCCCGATTTTTATAGTGATCGCCAAAAAAAACTTTTGATATTTACATATATGTAAATTATTTTCGTATAATAACGATATATTATTGTTCATATTATTTTTTAAATAGATTGTACTAGAGAAAATGGGTATTATTTTGCAGTTTAGTAATAGAGCAGCTTGAATAAAGAGAAGTATATCTGTTAGCAAACTTATTATTTGAAATGAGGTATTATTAAAATGAAAAAAAAAAAAAAATTTTTGTGATTAGTTTTAGAGAAAGTGAGTGTATAATTTTAAACTAAAAAATAAAATATAAAGGATTGTACGCGCTGTATATGGATGGCTTTGCATCTAAAAATCATTCAAGATGATTTTTTTTGATAATTAAAAGGATATGGTTAAAAATTCAAGCTATGCTTGCTCTTGCCCTTATGATCAATTTCCAATAATTAAAATTTATGAAAATAGATTACATGTATAGTTAGAGTTGAGATGTGAGAGTGAATATAAACGCTATAATTTAGGATTCTTTTATGAAGACTTTATTTCTTATTTGTGGATAACGATAAGTTGAATGTGTAGATATATTTTAGTGACTATGTAGACACGCTTGTGTGGAGTTTCTAATAAACAGAGTACTAGAGAAAGCTAAATATGAAGGTGGATTCAAAGATACCTTCAACACTTTGATTTCAACAAGGTTTAAACGGTTTTTTGGAAAGGGTAATAGTCGTTTGAAACGATTGAACTTGTTAAAAATTATAATGCTCGGCTTTAATGCTGGTATAACTTCTAATTGTATGGTAGTAGAGAACATAATTTATATGGAAGGACTAATATTTCTTGGTGCAAAAAATTTGATCATTGGCGGCGCTCAGTGTTTTTTTTTTATAGATACGCGTAAATGATGTGAAGCGTAGATTTATAGTATAAAAAAACCAATTAAATGTACTGTTTTTAGTAGAATTACAGAAATAAAAACAATAATTTCGTGGAGTTTCGATACGTTGAATTTATGGATAAAATATAGTCAATAGACCTGCGAAAAGAGGCAATCCAGATGGGAGATGGTGTATGGCTAATGGTCAATAGCGGGGAACTGATCAGATCAGCGTCCAGTAATCAAACGGAATCTAATAATGAGCCAATAGCCATATAATTAAATTTAGACTGAAAAGCTAAGCAAATAGACGATTGAAAAAATTAATCAGTTGGTATAATGGTGTTCGATGGAATAAATCAACTGGCAAATGGATGATCGAAGGAGTTAATCAGTTGGCTAAATTCTCTGTGTTGGAGAAGCGAATAAATGTATGGTAATGAAAAATAAAGGAGAATAATATAATAGATTTTTGATGAAAAAAAAACAAATAGTGTAAAAGTAAAGAATAAACTCAATAAACAATTCAGGCTTTGTTTAATGCGTAATTGCACATTTAGAATATATAACCATATTAATCTAGTTCTCTCAGCAATTCACACAAAAAACTAACAACTAACAACTTACAACAGCCACAACTCTATCTCCTACTGCCGTACTAACCAAACTATATCTTCGCCGCTTTACTAATTCAACCTAACTATGTTTGGATCTAACAGCGGTTTTGGTTCATCAGGTTTTGGATTGAATCAAAACAATCAGCAATCCACATTCGGATCTACCGCTAAGCCTTTAGGCTCAACTGGTAAACACATTTCATTATTAATTGTTTTTTTTTCTTCTAGTATTCGAGATCTATAATTAACAGTCTTAATCATTGACTTTTCTGCTCCATTTTTATTTCCTATTTGCTTCTATTAATAAATTCACCATTTACCATTTTTTATATTTGGTTCATTACACATTTAATATTCTCTTAACTTGGATTTTTGTCTCATAAAAATATGATATTATAATTTTTGATTTATTAACGCTTTTTATCTCCTTAGGCTTTGGAAGTACTTCCGGCACCTTTCCAGCTCAAAATTCATTGAGTACGTTTTTTTTATTTTTTTTATTTTTCCTTTGACTTAATCTAATCTCTCACCATAAATAGCCTCTACTGGTTTTGGTCAAACTTCTACTGGCTTCGGTTCAACTACAGCAAACACCGGTTTTGGAACAAGTAACTTAATTACCTTTTAGCTTTTCTTTATTTTTACCTATACCCTTTTTTATAATCAATTTTTTTTAATTTGATCTTTAGATAGTAGCTTATTTGGTTCAGCACGACCTGCAGCAAGCAGTGCAAATACCGGCTTTTTCGGCTCAAACACCACCGGCTCTTTTGGCGCCCAAAATACTAACACCACCGGCTTTGGAATGCAAACCTCCGGATTCGGTTCCCAAAATGCCGGCTTTGGCTCAACAGTTCCGAAAACTGGTACTTCTCATACCCCATTCGAACCAAGAGTAGATAGACTCCCCGAATCCGGTGTCATAGAAAAAATTCAATGTATCACGGCTATGGACGCTTACCTACAATGGTCCCAAGAAGAACTTAGAGCACAAGATTATGAAGCAGGTAACAAGTTTGGTTCTGGAAACACTGGCTTTGGCTTGGGTGGGCTAAATCAAACTAGTACTTTTGGTGCCAACAAGCTAGGCTCAACCGCTGCCTCTGGTTCTTTATTTGGCTCAACTAATAACGCATTTGGACTAAATAGCTCATCTACAACTTCAGGCTTCGGCGCTAAACCTGCCACCACTGGCGCCTTTGGCTCTTCTCAAACTACCGGTTTTGGTATTGGCGCTAATCAGACTAGTAATGCCTTTGGATCCAGTTTAGCTCCCAGTAATGCCTTTGGCGCTTCGCAAACCACAAATACTTTTGGCTCAAACTCAGGCGCCTTCGGATCTTTAAACCAAGCTGCAACTAACTCTTTTATGACGAAGCCTGCTCAGACAGGTTTTGGTGGGTTTGGACAACAAACTACTGGCTTTGGTGCTAATACTACTACAGCACAGCCAGCAACCACAGGTTTTGGCTCATCTTTTGGCCAAACTAATACAACCTCTGGCTTTGGTTCTGCCGCCAAACCTGCATCAACCGGCTTTTCTTTTGGAAATGCCGTCTCAACTACAACACCCACCACTAATAGCTTGTTTGGAAACACTGCTACAAACTCAACGTCCTTAAATAAACCCACTACCAGCTTTGGTACTGGATTTGGCACTACAAATACTACAACTAACAACATGTTTGGAAATAATACTACCTCCTCCACTCAGTCTGGTGGTTTGTTTGGAAATAAGCAGCCTTCTACTACAGCAGCTACCGGCGGACTATTTGGCCAACAGAATACATCATCTGGTTTTGGCACTAACACTCAACAGGCGGGTGGTTTTTCTTTCGGTAATAAAACAAATGCCTTCGGTAATAATACATTGGGTACAAATCCTACCAGTAATTTACTCGGTAATAGTTTTTCTACCGGAACTGCAAATAACTCAACTAGCTTATTTGGAAACAACAATACTTCAACTCTTGGGAATACTACAAACACCGGATCTTTGTTTGGAAATAATAACGCCACTACATCATTATTCGGTAACACCAATACCCAAACCAATACTTTAGCCCAAAACCAACCTAGCTCTGGGTTCGGCTTAGGCTTTAATTCTAATAACACCCAGCAACAAAACACGGGTTTGGGCCTAGGAGGCAGTCTATTTGGCAACAGCTTATCTACCTCAAATATTAACCAATCTGTTCCTAATACCGGTGCCTCTTTATTCGGAAACCAACAACAAAATGCTATTGCCCAAAACAATACCACTTTAAACCCATTATACGCTTCAGCTAATCAAAATCCATTTGGAAATAATCCTCTTTTTAAAAATTTGAATGCGATCAGCTCTAGCATATCTTCAGCCAGTAACATAACTGCCACACCCATTAAACCTACTACATCTGATAAACAAGATTCAACGGCCAAAAAATTGCCATTAACTTCCATTGTATTAGGTACACCTAAATCCATTTCTAGCATTTCCAGACAACAAACAAAATCATCGACTAGTAATATTGGTTTAGTTCCTACTACACCAAGAAGATCTAGACTTTCAGTTGCATCTGCTACACCCATACGTACTTCTAACATAAACAAATCTTCTATACAAAACTCAGGGATCGGAATGTTTAGTGATTCAGGGTTTTTGGCTTCTGAATCCACCATTAGAAGTAATGTCACAAGATTGACTCCCAAACAAAAAGTTGAATTTCCTCCTCCTCGCACGCCAAGATCCGATTCTAAACGTCTAAGCACTTCAATCAGCTCTGAGAAGCTTGACTCTTCAAATAAAGGAAATTCTTTTTCGACTCCTGAAAGTTTTAAAACTCCAAACAGCGAAATCAAATCCACCAGTAACGGGATTTTACAAGGCTCCAATAAAAAAGCTCTAACCCCATCATCTATAACTAATAGTGCTCCTAGTGTATACCTTGAAGACCAAAACGATGAAAGTGTGCTTAATCATGGAGAGTACTGGACAAGTCCTTCTATAGAAGAACTAAGAAACCTCAGCCCTAGTAAGCTTAAAAGTGTAAACGAATTTATGTGCGGAAGGTATGGGTATGGTCAAATTCGTTTTGACGAACCTGTTGATTTAACTTCTGTTGGTGCAATTGCATCTATTCCTGGCCAGATTATTCTTTTTGCAAACAAGGTCTGTACAGTTTATCCTGATGATAATACAAAGCCTCCCAGAGGAAGCGGTCTTAACGTGCCTGCTGTTATCTCATTAGAGAATTGCTGGCCTCTAGATAAATCAACCCGTGAGCCTATTAAATCTATGACTGATACCAGAGTTCGAAATCATATAAGAAGGCTTAAACGTATTCCAGAAACTGACTTTTTGGACTTTGTAAATGGAAAGTGGATATTTAAAGTGCACCACTTTTCGAAATACGGAATCGATGATGATGACGATGATGATGATGACTTTGAGGGAGATAATAAAATTGAAACTGAGATCAAATCTACCCAACCGGGTTTTCAGGAAGCCGTCGTTGCTAAAAATGCTTCTGCTACTAGCAACGGCGGCTTAAATAGCGAGATGGACTTTGATATCAGCCGCGATATACATACAGTTTCCAACTCTTCTCGTGACAACTTTAAGGATTCACAAACTCTTGAAAATAACTCTGCTATGCGTATTAACAGCCCACCATCGACAAAAAATATTGATATAATGGAAAACACCAGCTACGGCTCTACCCCCTCTATTGCGCTCAAAGCGTCAGACTTGATTAGGCCTACTTTCAGCCCTAATCAAAGATCTCTATTTTCTTTCAAATTTAATGCTGATTCTTCTTCAACTAACCTTCCTTACAACTCCAATAAACAAGAACCAAAACAGTCATCATTTTTTTTCAAAAACTCCAAAAATCTAAAAAAGCTAAACGAAAATATGATTCTAGGCCAAAAAAGAAATTCAAATCAGTTTAGCACTTTTAATCACTACAGTAAATTCCCAAATAAGCCAACCCCTATTAGACAGATAAATAATCACAACTCGAATCCTCCTTCCGCAGTAAAAGGAAAAAACACAGGCAGAACTCGTCCTAAAACTCTATCGGTTAAATTTTCTATAGATTCGAAATCAGAAGAACAAGCAGTAATAACTAAAAAAGCTAAAACTGAAATACCCACACCCTCTGATGCAATACATAATTGCTTATCAAATTCTACTAGTAAAGATTTGTTTTCTGATAGGTCTTCTATACAGCTCAATAGACTAGAGCTTAATCTATTTAAAAGCCCTAAAGAATATGGGTTAGATGCTGGGATCTTTATGTCTCGTTCTTTTAGGGTGGGATTCGGACCTGGGGGAAGCCTTGTTTGGATAAGTCCTTCTGCTTCAGGATTTAAGGCTGTGATTCAAAAAATCCCTTTACTTTCCGAGTCGCCAAAGTTTTTAGAATGCCCTAGTCAAAAGGGCGCCACGTCTAAGGATAGTTATAATTATAACCACGCTATATATCAGCTAAATAAAGCTACTATTGAAGCTCAAATGAAATATATGCAAGTTATAAACCCATCTCATAG
This sequence comes from Smittium culicis, assembly GCA_001970855.1. Classification (NCBI taxonomy): domain Eukaryota; kingdom Fungi; phylum Kickxellomycota; class Harpellomycetes; order Harpellales; family Legeriomycetaceae; genus Smittium; species Smittium culicis. The sequence continues at coordinate 14,369 of LSSN01001605.1, forward strand.
TTCTGAAATTAATGCTGATAGCATATATACTCCAAGTGATTGCCCAAAGATCATTACCTCTTCAACACACTTTTCTGGATCTGAGAAACCATTGTTTATTGATATTTTTGATTCAATTTCTTCCAAAAAATCTTTTCCTTTCACCCAAGGTCAATCTAGCCATCACGAAAAAAATTTATGGGCACTTGGTAGTGCACTTTTTGATAAACCTGGCTACGTTGGTTGTATCTCTAAAACTGGTTATTCAGCAAAAAACGAGGATTTATTAAATTCTATTAAATCCAAAAAGCAAGTAACTGATTGGCTCCAAAATTATGTGAAAAAAAACGTTATAAATGACCTGAATTCATTAAATGTAGGCTCTATTCACAATAGTAACAAGACCACATCTAGTGATTTGTCCGCAAAGTCTATTTTTTACTTTTTATCAGGAAATCAGATTGATAAAGCATGCTTAGCAGCTGCATCAGCAAGAGATTATCACTTGGCTACTCTTATTTCCCAAATAGGGTCTGGGGGAATAAATGGAGGCGGTAATGATGCTCAATTGCAGGAACTCATAGAATCACAACTACTTGTTTGGGATCGTATACAATGTGACAACCCTGAAAAATTGCAGCTTTCTTTGGAGTATAAGAGACTCTACAACTTAATTTCAGGAAAAGTTGATTTTGAATGTTCTGCTAGCTGTAAAAATGATTCAAAGTGCTGTAAGCTTGATTGGCCAAGGTCATTAGGAATGGTACTATGGTATACTTCAAAAATCGATGATACTCTATTGACTGTTGTTGAAAAATATAAATCCTTGATTGATAGTAACAAAGCACCTCAACCACTTCCAATGTGGGCATGTAGTTTGATAGGGCATGACTGTGACTATAGCTCTGATTCTGACTTTCTTTCCTTAAAGCAACAGCTTTTGAGTAAAAATATTTTCGACGTTTCGTTCCAATTATTGCTAATTTATTGCGGATACAACAATTCATTGGAAAATGTATTACACCCTTCAGGATTTAATTTTTGCTCGGATGCAAGACTTCCTTATATGTTTGGGTGGATGTTAAATGAGGTACACGGGTATAGATTTAGTAAAGACCACCTATCTTTTGATTATTTGGCTCAAATGATGAGTTCGCAGCTAGAGATGGTTGGATTGTGGCACTATTCTGTGTATGTGTTACTGCAAACTAGCAATGAATGTACTAGAGAAATACTAATTAATCGTATATTAACTAGATACATATCAACAAGAAATCCCGATGCTATATTGTTAGACGAAGTAATTTGTAGACTCTGCAATTCAGAAAATAAATCTGAGCTTAGCCTAGATATGTTTTATAACGTTGATTATTGGACACTTAGCGAAGAGGAATCATTTTTAATCCATAAATGTAAAATTCCAGCTATTTGGATTGCCAAGTCAAGGCTAGCATGCATCCGTGGTAGCAACTACAAGTTTTTAAAGTCTGAAGGGATGAATAAATCGATTAGACTGCTTGACGAATTTAGATGGATAGTTACAACTGGTAACTTAGAATCAGCATTTAAATTTTTTATAACATTTATAGCACCCGATTGTGTAGTTTCGTCAAACAATATACTTTTGTCGAACTTACTTTACGTTGTTGACCCAAACTCTCAATTTTTAAGTAGAAACGAGAGTATTTCGATTACCAAGGTTTCACAAAATTCATGGGAAAAAGAAGGATACACATATTCCACTTATTTGTCCATTGTCACTCAATTACCTGATCTACTTTCAAAAATAGCATCTGTAACCAACGACTCGAGTATTTCAGGACCTGAAAACGATTTTTCAGGATCAAAAGGAGTAGTAGAAAAGCAAAAGATGACAAAAAATATCAACAATTTGATTTTAAAGATAATGTCAGATTCTAGTAGATTATTATCGTGCTTATACACAATTTCATCTGATTTGGAAGAAACAAAACTAACATCGTATTTTCAAAAACAAATTTCGGGCACATTTAGCCTTTCGAATTTAAAAAAAAATATACTCGATCAAACAAACAAAAAGAAGCAAGTAATGTCATACAAGGCAGAATCTAGGCCGTTTGATGGTGAAATATTATCTAGTAGCGATCTAAACTTGCTGATGACAAAGTCAAAGATAGCATTTAACCATATTTCATCAGCTATTTCAGGAATTAACATTCAACTCAAAACTTCGAATTTTGCCAATTCTATCAATGGGCTGAACCCAGAAAACAAATTTGATTTTGTAATTCCTAACAAGAGCTTACAAATATCTTCAGCACAGCGTTTATCAATTATTCAAGATATTTCAACAGGACTATAAGAGGAAAAAAAATGAAAACATTGGGATGAAGATGTTTCTGCTATTTTAGATTTAAAAGGAAATTATCTTTTAAATATTATCATTTTTAACTAATAAACCTTAATATTCTTCTAATAAAAATTAATTAACTAGTCTATTTTTTTATTGATATATATCTATTTTGTCTATAGTACCATTTTAATGTTATCCATATTATCTTATTATCGACTAAATCGTGATGTTTTATTCTGCTTTATAAGTTGAGCTCAGTTGAATTATGATTATATTGTGTTACTTTGAATGTATATTGAGTTTTACTTTGGTACTTTAATGACTTCTAAATACCGATTTATTTGCGGGTATTATTAGTATTATTATGGAATAATAGCAAATCTGCTGGATATCTAAATTTTTTCTAACAATGATTACGACTGGGTTTTGATTTGGAGACTTGAATAATTACTACATTGCCAGTAAGTAACTAAAAGTTAAAAAAGCCACAGCAAAAAGTTAATTATTTTAATCCAATAATTTGCTGATTTCATTGATCCTCTATTCAGATACTTGCCAATAATCTTATAGAATTTTTGATCAGATGTAAGTTGTTGGCTCAATGGAATTAAAATTAGTCAGACCAATTAGTTTTATAAGCTTGTATAAAAAGTTTTTCTTCTTTATAATTTGTAGCGTAGTTTGGATGAGTTTCTATTAGATATTAATATAAATTAATAATAGAAAAGTTGGCAAGTTGAACTGCAAATTCTGATAATACCCGAAAGCTTTTATTCTAATCAAACATCAATACAATTTCAAAATGCCCGAAGTTTCTCCTGAAGAAGTTAAGAATCAAGTCAGAAAGGAATTGGCTATGGCCAATGCTCAAGAGTTGATTAACCAAATAAACAATCAATGCTTCAAGCTATGCATCCCAAAACCTGGTTCAAAAATAGATAGCAGCGAGGAATCTTGCTTGTCAAAATGCATGGATAAGTACATGGCTGCTTGGGACATCACTTCACGTACATATGTAGCTCGCATTCAAAGCGAGCAACACAAACATTAACTGTTATAAATTATTTTAAAGTTTATACTTTCGATTTTTATTATCCCTTTTTTTTGTAGAACTTATTCCGCAAAAGAATAAATTTGAATACAATATTCTTTATTTGTAAAAACTATTACTTTATTTTCCAGTTTAAGAAACTCTATCAATATTCGAAATATTATCAATATACCATAGCAACACTGGATAGACTGAAATTTATCTAGCCTTGCACGATTGATAATATTTCACCTAGTAAAAGTTGATAAAGAATTTTTTTATTTTTTTATTTGCGTTTTCCAAATAATAACTTCATGATAAAAGAGGCGAATAGATATTGGTGAAACCCATATTTATTTGCGTTTTTGATATACGATGAATATCGATTGCTAACATTGAATCGATTTTCTAAGGTGTGAACGTTATGTATAAATATTTTTAAAGTGGAGAGGTAATAGAAATGTAACTTGATTAACAAATTACTGCCTATATAAGCTCGTAGACATTATTAGAATAAAAAAACTTGAAAACAATGAAAAAATTAAAGTTAATTAGAAAAAAAAAAACAATTAATTTAATTTAAAAAATCATATAAACTCATAAATTAAAAAAAGAACTTGAGATAGATTCAACATTGAATTGTAAACAAATTAAATATTTAAATTTAAAAAATACTCCACATAATTTATCTTAAATATTAAGTTGTTTATTAATAGCAGCTTTCGGTTTCTTGATAGTATTCGAATTATTAGAGAAAATAGTACCTTAACTATAAAGTTGTGGAGATATAATTTCCATTGGTCAAAAATGTATTCTTATTATTATCGACTAAATTTAAGTAAACTAGTATTTAAAATATGAAATGGAGAGGAGGTTTCCAAATTTTTATGCTATACACCACTAACATTCATCGGCTCAGCTATGTAAGACCAATCGACTATAACATATACCTACATTTTACGTTGTGTTTACTACAAAATTTTGCCAATAGCCTAAGAAACGTATAGCAGTTATAGCTAGTGCATTATTCATTCTAGATTTCTGCTTAAATCTATCAATCTTTATCGCTTCGTTTCTCCTATAAAAAAATTGCTTTTTATTATACTTTAAAGTTTATTTCTTAAATTTTTTACGCGTTTTTTATATTTCAATTAATCCACAAAAATTCAAAAAAATATTTTAGTTTACATTTAAACCTTTTTTAAAATTACATTTTATTCTGTTTACCTAAAATATTTTCTGTATAGTATTGTAATTCTTTATGTATATCAACATATTTAATATCTAGTATGAAATTTATGCTTAAACATTAATCGCTTTTCACTATTCATATTTTTTAATATTATCTTTATACCTTGAACAAAAATAAATATTACACATTAAAATCTTCGACCGAAATCAAAAATTAGAGCACTGTTGTTTCTATATTAAATGCTTCAGCAGTAAGAATATCTAAATTCTTTTAATAATGATTTAAAATCTCAATAAATTTATTTTATATGTATCAATTCGAAACGCGGTGGTGTAAAATTATAATTTTTAAACTTAGAATAAAAGAAGCTATAATCGATAAAGTAGTGCCTTCGTTTAACAACAAGAACAGGTCTATCGATGAAACCAGAAATGGGAATACAAGGAGAGCCCCCGATACTTCGCTCATAATTTCAAATATTAGATACTCCTCCTACTTTAAAGTAAAATTTTAACGTATTCATATGGATATCGAGTTTTTTATATAAATTTGATTCAAATACACATAAAATTTAATTCAGAAATTATCATTAATATCGTATATTTCATATAATTGAATAATTGAATTTTATAAGAAAGAAAATATGGTATCATGAGCAAATAATCTATATATTATTATCGTTTTTATTTTGTAGGCCGATAATCTTGAAGATGTTGGCGCATTAGTGTTAAAATCAAAAGACTCACTTAAAACATGTATAAATTTGAAAGCGATTTTCGTCTCAATGTAAGTTTCTAAAAATATAAAGTATAAATTTTATATACTTTTAATAATTTTAAACCAGCTGACCAAAAATACATTGAAATTGTCATAAATATTCTTTTCAGAGATTTATAAATTTAATTTTTGTTTTTATAAGGCTTTAATTTTTCTAATTTAAAGACTTGAAATATTTGAATGATAAATGGTTATTAGAGCAAGCTACGAAAAAAGCATTGGTGAGAAAAAAATTGCTTTGCAGTCTTATCGGGTTGAATTTAATGAAATAGGGTATCCAAATTCATATATTTACCTTTGGTAAAAAATATTTATAAGCTTTGTATAAATTTATAAATTTATTTTTTGGACAGAACTACAAAATTATGCTTACTGGAGTTTATAAGCCAAGTCGAAACAATAGGGAAATATCATATCGAAATGGCAAATAGAATTAAAATTGAGATTGTATCAAATCTAGCTGAATACATTTCCGAATCAAAAATTATTCTAAAAAATGTAAGATATAATATATCATATCTTTTGTATATCCTTATGCGTATTTATTAGGAGGTAGCAACAAGCTGTTTTTCATAATTTATTCATATAAATATTTTATTATGAAATACTATGAAATAATATAAATTTCTAATTTATATTTACAGTACATTTTTTTTAAAAAATCTTTGAACTAAAAAAATAATTTATAGTACACTAATAAAATTTTCTCATATACAAGCAAACAAGAGACATTAAAACGGAGTTTGGAAAAGGTAGTAATTAAATAAATAGTATTTAGAAGCTCTAGATCATTAATTGTTGTCTAACTTTTGATTTTTTTAAAAAAATACAAATAAATGGTGATAAAAAATAATCTGCAAGGCTGAAGAGAAGAGCAGGATTTATAAAATTAAGCTTGAAGAGCTGGATCCGAATTACGCTAGCAACCGAATGTCGCACATAGATAAGGTAAAAAATAAATAGATATTAAAATCGAAAGCGCTTAATTATATTCATCTTTTATTGATGGTTATTTAATATATTTAATTATTAATGTAGGATATTTGCTAATATATTTTACAAGTAATAAAATTAGAGTAAATTTGGAATTTTTTTTTTTATATAGGATTCTACAAAAAAGAAAAAGTGGAAAACTATAGTAGCTGAACAAGGTTTGAGGCATTGAATAAAAAAATATGATTTTCATTATGTAGGCATAAAAACTTAATTTTCTTATGAATCGATTATTTATATTGAAACATTTAGACGAGTTTATTAACATAAATTCCAAAAAGCAAGAAGATTTGGTTAAAGAATGGAGAATATTTTGGATTAAAACTTGCGATGTAAATAATAGCTTTATATAAAACTAATCTAATTTAATAAAAAACTACTATAAAGTAATTTAATTGCATATTTTGTTAGACTTTTCAAATACTTGAAGAAAAGAGGCTGGAACTGTTAAAAATATGTTTTCTAAAGTTTTCGGATATAGTTGGCGAATTCAAGTCAAAATCAATAGATGTAAGTATATTGTTTTGGCGATAATATAAAATTTTTTTGGAAGGTAAAAATTTCTCTTTATTAAAAAATATAGTGTATGGAGCATGTATATAACGCGGCAATGGATCAAAATACCGCGAATGATATTTCAGATTTTGCAAAAAATTTAATTCCAACGCCAAATGTAAATTTTGACCCAAATGAAGAAATTTTTAATAATGTTCCTGTTTATAATACTGGTATTAATGGGATCGATAATCCTGCTGCTTATTATAACTGCACTAATAATAACGAATTAGTTCATACTAGGAATAGTAGGGACCGTGAGAGCCTTACATATAACAACATTTCGCCAGACTTGCAGAACAACTACCAAAATATGGCGATTTATAATGAAAACGTTCGTGGAAACGATTACCGAGAGCCATTATCAAACGCCGAAAATTTCATAGTCTATAGTAATCACGAAACACCAATTTCAAGAACCGGAAAAAGTACTCAAACCAATTATGCAGGAGAAATAGAGGGCTCTTATGCAATTAGCTCTGCCATTCATAATCAAAACTCGATAAGAAGTCCTAACGAAGTAAGCCGTTTGAGTAGTAATAATGCCGACATGAACTATGCTAGAGGAGATAGAATCTCTGAGGCGAATAAAGGTCATAATTGTCATAACACACTTATTGAACACAGAGATAAAATCAAAATAAACTCGCTGCCGGCTAATGATAAGAAACATTTTTCGCCGATACCAAACGCAAATCAAGGGCCGGATCGAAATTCACCTGGGCAGGGCCAAAGTTCAGCAACAGCGGACAATATAAAAAACCAAATTGCATTGTCAGAGCCAATAGAGAAAAGCTCGAGCAATGCGTATTTCCAAAACAGTCAGTTTCCATACAAGAAGAAGCTGGTGCTGAAAAAGAAGTCGGCATTTGGCAGCCGGTTCATAACGTCGCAAAGTCCGTATAGGCTGGAGTTGGCTACGAATCCTCTTGGTATTGATTTGACGAGTGTCGATAAACCCGATGGTTGGAGACCAGGAAGCGAACGCCAAAACGGTTCTGGGGCAGCCACGTCCACGCCGCATTCAAATAATTTATTTGGTGAACGATCACCTGCTAATAATTCAAACAAAAACACTAATAATATCGAAAACGTTCCGAACAATGAAATTGGTCGAACGAACGAGCCGCATAAAGACGGCCCCTTCCGCAATCAGCGTGAACCTCGCGGAGAAAATGTAGTAACAGGCGGTCAAAAAGATCCAAGCGTGGCGCCTAGTCCGAATAGACAGCAAATTACACAACCAACTGCTGAAGCTGCGTCTAATCCTCCGCCGGAATACCAATCCCATTTTGCTCCCAATAAAGCATCGCAACCAGTTGGGTTCAAAAAGACTGAACTCGAGCAATTTTCCAGCAACACTCAGACTCCCCACGCTCCAAACAATGACAGTGGCCGCGAGTATACGCCAAAAATGATGGACAGCAGTGGTGGTAGTGGTGGTGGTGGTAGTGGTAGTGGTGGTAGTGGTAGTGGTGGTAGTGGTAGTGGTGGTAGTGGTAGTGGCAGTGGTGGTAGAGGTAGTGGTGGTGGTGGTAGTGGTGGTAGTGGTAGTGGTGGTGGTGGTGGTGGTGATGAGATGCACAGTAAACAGCATAGAAAGGGCGGCGATTCGCAAAACAGGGTCAATTTTAGCGATACTCAAGCGGACACGTACTTGAATGCACAATTGAGTGGCAAGAGTAGGCAGAGCAGCGAAAAATCAGAAACGTTGGCCAAGTCGGATATAAGCAGTAAGGATCGGAACCAGTATTATTATCAAAAACCAGCATTTTCCTAAAAATTCTTTTTTTTTTTTGATTTTGTATATTTATTTATTGATTTATTCGCTTGTAATGGTAGAAGAAGCAGGATCGAACACAAAGTCAACCCCACGGCCATCGATCCTGAAGAAAGGAAATTCGAAGCGGTCGGCGACCGAGACGGCATTTGAGCGGGCGCTGTATGTCAGAGCGCTGTACGACTACAATGCGGAGGATGAAGTGGAGATATCTTTGTATGAAGACTGCGTTGTTGAAGTTTTGGAAATTCGGCCCGATGGGTGGTGGAGAGGGTCGGTGAGCGATAAGACTACGGGCGAGACTAAAGTAGGGCTTTTCCCATCAAACTACACATCGCCTATTACATAAGTTACAAATAAAAATCCTTATTTTTTTCTATTAGAAATAGTATTTAATTTTTATTGCTTTTTTTTTTATTTGTATAAATAATGTAGATAACAATATAATAAAGTGTAGATATAAAAAATATATGTATATTTAGTAATAAGTGAGTTTTTTATTATTTCTTTTTCAAGATAATCAAGTCACTAATAGTTTTTTTTTTTATTTGGTTTGATGAAATTATTGTGAGTTTGGGATTTCAATGTTAATGATGGAGATATCGTCGAACGGTTTATCGTTTTTGTCTTTACGAACTTTTTCGATAGCGAGGACGACGTCCATTCCATTAGTTACGCGGCCAAAGATGGTGTGTTTGTTGTCTAGCCAGGTAGTGGGAACGGTTGTAATGAAGAATTGGGAGCCGTTAGTGTTTGGACCAGCGTTGGCCATACTGACAGTGAAAGGTTTATCGTGGGATAAGGAGGGGGTAAATTCGTCTTGGAATTCTGAGCCCCAAATAGACTCGCCACCAGTTCCGTCGCCAAGGGGATCACCAGTTTGGATCATGAAGTCTTTTATTACGCGGTGGAAAATGACGTTGTTATAGTAGCCTTTTAAGCTTAAACCAACAAAGTTTTCAACAGTTTTTGGGGTGAGAGAGGGGAATAGCTGAATGTGAATATCACCTTTGGTAGTTCTGATGATGGCAGATTCAGCAGTGACGGATTCAGCGGCAGTGACGGCGAGTTTTTGGTCTTCTAAAGATGGTTTTTCGTTGAATACGTCGCGATCAAAGTCGTCTGCAGAAGAGTCAGATTTTGAGGAGAAGAGGTAGAAACGGTTTTGGCGGTAGGCAGTACAGAAGAGGGTAGGGTCATTGAAGCTGGACTGCAGTAGGGGATTATCTGAGGCGGCGGTGTCGATATTTCTGACTTTGTCGGGGGACTGTTGTTGCCATAGGGCGATGCTGATGAAGCGGTGAGGTTCGGGCAGACCAATAAGCCTTGAAAGGGAGTTTGAGGACAAGTCATAAATTTTTATTCCAAAAATGGAGGGGTATATTAAGAAAGAGCCACTATCGTCGAATAGGGCGGTTGAGTGCTTATATATATCAAAGGAGCGTTGGAGTTCTCTTTCAACGGCCAATCTTCTACCGAATTCCATTTCGTCAATTCCATCGACGATTTTAACGGAGGAGATAGATTCGTCAATATCAGCGATAATTTTAGCAGTTAAGAAGTCGAATACTCTGATGTGGTTATCGGTGGAGATGGTGACGAAGGATTGAAAATCGCGGGAGAAGTTGAGGCAGAAAGGGATGGTTTTAGATTTTTGGAAGGAATACAGGTCAGTTTGAGTTTTAAATTTCCAGGGTAAGCCGTCGGGGATGAGGGAGGGTTTGTTATCTTTAATTTCCCAGTATTCGAATAGGCCTTTATCGTCAGCAGAAATGATAGTATTGTATTTGTTGTTGAAGGCAATTAGTACGACAGTTGAGGAATGAATTTTGAAGGGGGGAATGGCTGGGGTACCATCTAGAGTAAAACGGGAGATTAAGCCAGAATCTTTGTGGCCAACAAAAAGTAGCCAAGCGGAGGAGAGGGGGTCTTTGACCCAGCATAGGGAGGAGGGGGAGAAGTCGATAGAAATTATATTGATCATATCAAAATTGTTGATATCGAAAATCTTGATAGTTTTGTCGTCGGAGATGGAGGCTAGATACAAGCCGTCGTTGGTTTGGGAGAGGGAGATTATTGGGAGTAAATGGGCTTTGTAATTTTTTACGAATTCAATTCCTTTTTCTTTTTTTTTCCAGAACTTGATGATACCGTCAGTTGAGGCGGTGATGATGAAGTCTGTCTTGGTGACAATGACAGAGGACAAGGTATCGCGGTGCATATAACTTTTGATGTAAGTTTCGGCATCGGGGAGTTTGTTGAGATATATTGAAGTATTTGTAAGGGCTACATAACAGCTTAACAGAGAAATAAGAAAAAAAAAATTTTTTTGTTAAAGGGGTAATTTATGTAATATAAGGATATAGGAGAGAAGAGAGAGAGAAAGATGTTATAAATAAAAGGTATTTGGGGGTGAAGGAGAGGATAGGTAAATTTGAATACCTTTTTGTTTTTTGGTGTGGTCTGAGTCGCTAATGAGATTCGAAGCGGAACTTTTGGTGGGTAACTCGTTGCTCCTGTGCCTTTTCTCCGAGGACATGATGTTTGATTGGAGATGGGAGGTGGTATTGGGAATTAGAAATGAGACGGAGAAGAGAACTGAATACGAAAAAAATGTAGCAGTTATGAGAGAGATAGCTTATAATCAGAAAATTGATGAAAGTTGAGGAATGTTGATAGAGAGTCGAATATGGGCTAATAAGGCAACAAAAAATTTTAGATTTGGGTTTGATTTGGTAGCGCGTTTTTTGTAACTGTACGTGAAGAGATTTATGGCAAATAGGCAGTCGAGTTTCTTGTTATGAAATTGCTGCAATGCGTGATCATTGGAAGGATAATTGAAGAGCGCTTGTGATTCGTAGTATTATTCGCAGAAAAACATATGTATTATATGTCGCGAATAAAGCGTGTTGGCCAATAATGGTGATTATGTTTGGTAGACTTTGAGCCTTTTCATGGGAGGAAGACTATTTTTGATCCTCTAAATATAGCCAACAGCATTCAGCTAAAATACTATAATTCCGGGGATTGAAGAGCTATTGGTACATTGTTAAATTATAGCAAATAATAAACTTTCTTTTAAACCCAAAACGAATCACTAAATTGATTTTTTTAAAGACTGTCGTGTTGGAAAGGGATAACCCTTACCTGACCAACAATTTTTAAAAAAATCTAGTGATTCGTTTATAGTTTATGAGCACATTTATTATTTGCTATTATTCAACAATAATAAAATACCTCTTAAATCCCCGGAATTATAGTATTTTAATTTATCATAGTAAACTATATTTGGTAGATCAAAAACAGTCTACCGCATGGGAAAGGTTAAATACCCAGATATGGGAGGCTTATTGGATAGACGGTTATAAGCAGAGTTAGTTTTGAGACAAAAAAAGTAATTATTTTTAGCTGAAATGTATTATGATAGAAGAAATAAATATGCGCCTGAGTTAGTTACTCATATTCTTAGCGCCTTAGAGTTAGCTACGCATTTTCTTAGCGCCTTAAAGTCAGCTAGACATGTTCTTAGTGAGGTATTTAAAGCACTGCGAGAATGAAATTTTTAAGCGAGATGAAAGTGTTGCTATTACTGATAAGCGTATAAAGTGGCGAAGAGAGATGAAAGTGTTGCTATTACTGATAAGCGTATAAAGTGGCGAAGTGAGGCGAGCTGAGGGATTCAGTTATCCATACTTTAATTCAGTTATTCACACTCGAATCCAATTATTCACACTCGAATTCAGTTATCCACACTCGGATTCGGTTGTTTATGTTTAGGTTTGTAATATTCAGTGCTAAAATAGATATTGTTCCTGCAACCCAATTGAGCCAATCGTTTCAATATGAGCATGCCTTAGATAAATGAACTGAATTAGTAGCCAATAGCCCTTCTAGAGGCGGTAAATCACGGAGGCTACGATAGCCAACCATACTTAATATTTACCGATACCGTGATTAGATAGCGGGCCTGGCCAATTATGAGCAGTCTGATTTTCCCTGGCTGCATAATCCCCGAGCGAATGAGATGGAAACAGAAGAGGTATTTGATTTGCGGCAGAGTGGACTGATTCCTATTTCGACTGTGTCAAGCTGCTGATAGGGCAGTCTAGTATCATATATTTTTCTCGGTATCTATTCCGGAGTTTACGCATTGGTCCGAACCAACAAATGACCCCCACTTCTCCGCCAACCATAACATTCAATTCCTCTCCTCACCTTCACTTGCCAAAATGCGCTTTTTCCTATTTTAGTTCTAGCCAAAATCCCTTATTATTTCCGCTTCAACGCTACGCCAAACGCTGTCACTTAACCTCCTCCACTCAATGAAATTAAAGACAACGGTGTCATTTTCTCACTACAAGCACAAAGCTGTCATTTATTCAATTTAGGTCTAAGGTGTCATTTGTTACTTTATATAATTATTCCTGAGCCAGCTCCAAATAATAGCATTAATTCTCAAAACGAAAAAATTACAATAAAAAAAATTTTTTTTGGAGAATATAAGAAGCTGCGACTTTTCCCTAATCCCAGAAATCTCATAGTAGGAATTAAGATTAAACTGTTCAAATTTTTTATCTTGATAGCCATAAATACTATACTACTTTCGTTTATAGTTTTACTTTTTTGGCTACTCAAGTATAATCCATATCTCCCCAGCCCCCTTATATTACTTGCATTACACACAACTCCCTCAATATATTTTGCTCCCCTAATTAGCACCTCCCCTAATATTATATAAATTCCTCCTTTTATAAAAATAATGGACGCCCGAATCGATAAACCTGTCTACAAAAAGGCTGTCTACCCCGAGGAAACTCGTCCCCTCAAGGACAGAATCCATTGGGTCCACGTCATTCTATTGTCCACAACCCCTTTGATTGCTCTTTACGGTGCTTTCACCACTAAAGTCAACTTATACACCCTCTACTTCACTATCTTCTACTACATCATCTCTGCCCTCGGTATCACCGCTGGTTACCATAGACTATGGGCCCACGTCTCATACCGCGCCACTACCCCCCTCAAAATTTTCTTGGCCCTCGCAGGCAGTGCTGCTGTCCAAGGTTCTATCTTCTGGTGGAGTCGTGACCACAGAGTTCACCATCGCTACACCGATACCCCCCGTGATCCCTACAACGCCTTGTTCGGTTTCTACCACTCCCACGTTGGCTGGATGCTTGTCAAAAAGGACCGCCGCCAACTCGGCTACGCCGATACTTCTGACCTCAAATCTGACCCAATCGTCCGCTGGCAACATAAATACTACCCCCTCATCTCTTTAATCACCTCCGTCTTAGTCCCTACTTTGGTCTGCGGCCTTGGTTGGGGTGACTGGAGAGGCGGATACTTCTACGCCGCTATCACTAAAGTCGTCGTCTTGCACCACGCCACCTTCTGCGTTAACTCTCTCGCTCACACCCTTGGTACCTCTACTTATGATGACTCCCAAACCGCTAAAGACTCCTTCGTCACCGCCATAGTCACCCTCGGTGAAGGCTACCACAACTTCCACCACGAATTCCCAGGTGATTACAGAAACGCCATCCGCTTCTACCAATACGACCCTACTAAATGGTTCATCCGCTTGTCCCAAACTCTCAACCTCGCATACGACCTTAAAACTTTCCCAAAGAACGAAATCGAAAAAGGTTACATCGAAATGCGCCTCAAAGAACTACACAAACTTCAATCCAATATCGATTATGGTGTTGCCCTCGAAAAACTCCCAACAATCTCCCACCCTGAATTCTTATTACAAGTTAAAAACGGTAAGAAATGGATGGTCGTCCAAGGTGTCGTTTACGATGTTTCCACTTTCATCAACGATCACCCAGGTGGCAAACCACTTATCATCTCTGGAATCGGTAAAGATATGACTGACGCCTTCACTGGTGGTGTATACAAACATCACAGAGCCGCTCATAATCTCCTCTCACAACTCAGAGTCGGTGTCCTCCAATCTTAATTCCATCTTTTAACCCCTACCCCTACTTGTACTAAAAATTTATTCTATATGATATTTCCATCCTTATTAGTCCCTGATATCTAGTCACACTTCCTATTTATCTCTCATTAATAAACTATAAATACTCATATTCTAGGCACCTAGTTTTCCTCCTTTTATAATATCCCCAAACATATTATTTCCAACACTTTATTTGACTTGATCTGCTCGCTAGCATTTTTTAGCCAATAAATAAAGTCATTCATTTATCACTATAATCATTATTTCCACTTTTTTAAAGTATAGTTATCATTTCCATCATCTACTCTCTTCACCTATTTTGTACAACTAATTTCTCATCTGCCAAGAAAAAATGAAAATTATAGCTATCTTTCACTACCATTCACTTTTTATACGCCTTTTCTAAATAAAATTAGCTACAATCATCGACAGAGAATAGCAAGGCTCCAGGAGTCGACGGGGTGCCCAGCGAGATCTGGAAAATGGTAATGACAGAAAAATCACCAACATCCGATATCGCAAAATTTATAATCAAAATTATAAAAAAAATGTGGTTTCCAAGGTCGGAAAATCAGCGGCCATGGAGCGCATCAGGGATGAACTGGGCATAGCCTCAGTGTTTATACGCACCAGCACAGCCCGTGAGCGTGCATATCATAAGTGGCCTACCTCAAAAAAATGGATCGCCGACCTCATCAAGGCACCGATGAAGGCCCGGATGGCCACCTGGGTGACCGGGAGTGCCCGGTGTATCAAAAAATTTTGCACTAAAGATTCGAACGGTCAGACTATAATCACAATAGTCGACCGGAAGCGACTAAATAACCGGTCTGTCATTCACCGGTGGACAGTGGACCGAAAAATCGGCAAAAAATGCAACTGGGTTGACCTTCAAGCTATATATCCAGACCTGAAGCTGGACCTTCAGAACATTGGGGAAATGCGTATGAGCACATTCCGGACCGCGCAGCGCCTGCCGAACATGAAAATCGTCGACCAAAAATCCAACTCCCATATGGGATCAAAGTACTTGTTAAAAAAAATAACATGGAGGTCGACCTCCCAAGCTTCCTCGACCATGAAAATGGTAAAATTAACATCTTCTACAAGGGCTGTAAGGAGGCATGCAGTTACTGCAAGGAGGCCGGGCACTGGAAATCTGAGTGCCATAAAATCAAGAAAAATCAAATAAAAAAAAATGCACGCGAGAACATGCAGAAGCTAAAATTCAGCTTTAACAGCTCCAACGCTGAAGCACCACCGGTATCAGCCGCTCTTCGAACTGATGATTGTAAATCAGTGACCATAGAAGCTCAACCCAGCACAAAGCCGGTTGAGAAGTCAAAAAACATCAACGATACCGAAGTATCAACCAATGATGAAGCTGCAACAGCCAAACCGGGAA
>LSSN01001609.1:0-14284 GCA_001970855.1 Smittium culicis
AATTGCTCGATTGAATTTTAACCCCAATTTAACCAAACAATATTAGAACTCCTGTAATCTATAACATTCACAAAAACATTTTACCACAATATCGTAGCCTATTCAGGCAAACACATATTTTTTTTCATTCACCGCACGTTCAAACCACCCCCTTCGCTTGTAGAAATAATTAAAACAATAAATTTTATTTTGTATAAATCATGGATAATGAATTAAATTCTCAGTCTCTACAAATATCAAATACCAGCAACAAGAAATGGACAGATCCTCTCGATGATCCTAATTTTAATGTATCCACATATATTGACAGCTTTTTTCCTCATGGTAACTTCATATTCTAAAAATTCATTCTTTAGCCACTTTCCTCTCACGTATTTTATTAAACTCATCTCTCGACCATTAAAAATTCTTTAAAATTTATTACATTCCATCTACAAATTTTATTTATTCAACTCTTCTACTTATTCTAATTTTTTTATTTTAGAACCAACCGCAGAGTTAGTTGGTGTTGTTTTAGAAAACTTAAAACACAAACTAAAGGAAATAGACATTAAAATTGAAAGACTGGTCCTCGATAATGAAAATAAAACAAAACTAGGGATACACGAGCTTGAAATTACTCAGCTCAAAATCAAGGTATTTAACTTATTCTCTCCTCTCCCCATTCTGTTTTAAAACATTAGTATCTTTTTATTGTTTCTTCTAAAAATATTCGGTTTATGATTCTACAATAACACTTAAGCATTTTACTCTTTATTTTGATAGGAGCTTTATGACCAAATATCGAGCATTAAAGCTAAATCCATAGAAGCCGAAGCTAACGTTAACCAAATAACTAAAGATATTAAATCTCTTGATTACGGAAAGCGCAACTTAACTCAAACTATTACGGTTTTCAGAAGGTTACAAATGATGGGTTTGTGATTTTCTTTTTTCTATTACTAATAAAGCCCTTTAATCAAATAGAACTCTTCATCTTTAGCTTAACACTCCTTGGCCGTAATCACCATTTGAATATTTCTTTTTTCTCTAACAATATCAAATATCTCTCCTTATTAGTTGGTGCCATTAAAAACCTAAAGATTTCTTTAGCTGAAAAGGACTTTAAAACTGCTTCTGGCTTATTTCAAGTAAAAATCTATCACATTTATTTACAACTTTGACTTCATTTTTTATTGTGTTTACATTGATTTTTTTTATTTAGGCAACGAGCGAATTAATGATTAGCTTTTCAGGGTTCATGAAAATACCGGAATTTTCTAAACTACGAGATTATTTAGAACGGCTAAAAGTCGAAGGCCAATCTTTAATTAATGCCGAATTTAAAAATGGAATAAATAACCAAGGCATTATTGTTGGAAGCTTGGATAGCTTAAAAGACGCATGTCTTGTAGCCAATTCCCTAGACTCAAGTTCAACGTATTTTTTAAAATACTATTTACCCATTTTCATCATACATATTTACAATATACCTATTTTTATTTTTTATATAACTTTTCAGGAT
The DNA here is from genome assembly GCA_001970855.1 of Smittium culicis. Lineage (NCBI taxonomy): Eukaryota > Fungi > Kickxellomycota > Harpellomycetes > Harpellales > Legeriomycetaceae > Smittium > Smittium culicis. The sequence continues at coordinate 1,505 of LSSN01001609.1, forward strand.
AATCGATAACTATGTAAATAACCAAACCAGAGGCTATAAAGATATTTTTCAGCAAAACGACGACGTAAAATTTTTCACTTTTCCCTTTTTCATAATAAAATATTATTATTAACTTGACCGTACCACTATTTTCCTTTTCTCATTTTAAATTGCCTAGGTTTCTCAAATTGAAAATGTATCTAAAAGATATGCATGGTTAAGAAGGATTTTAAGGACCTACCTAGAAGAACATTCTCAAATATTTCCTAAAGACTGGGCCGTAGAATTGATTTTATGCTATAAATTCAATGAGCTTACAAAGTAACTTATATTCTGTTGCTTACTTTTTTCAAAATTTAATAAGAATTTTTTTTCTTTAGGGAAATGGTTTATAACCAATTGAAGTATTCAGAAAATATCAATGTTGACGATATGATGGCTGCGTTATCTGAAACCCTGACTTTTGAAAATCAACTAGATAAAAGATTCGATTCAGCTGTAAATAATAATTTGTTGGAATTTGAATTTTTTAAATTCTTTTTATTTAAAACTATATATTCAATTATTTAAAGATTTACACCATATTTTATTATTCTAAAATTTTCACTTTTTATGATATTTATCAGGATAAATCTGGGTCATTCAACAATAAATACTTCATTGAAAATGGAATCGAATTCAATACTTTTAAAGGTTCAATTTCATCATCCTTTGAGCCGTACTTGTTCCATTACATAAAATCAATCGAAAAACAGTTCAATGAACTGATTGAAAAGTTTAAATCTCCAGAATCTAAAGATAATTCCAACAATAAAGGTGATGAACTGGTTTTACCATCAATTGTTGATTTGTTATATTGCTACAGAGAGTCACTCGCCAAGTGTGTTACCCTTTCTACTGGAAAACCTATGTACGATTTGTCCATAGTTTTCGATAAAAGTATGATCAAGTACACAACTACCATACTTAAGCCCAAGATAATAAGGTATCTTTAAAACTCGAGTTTAACTGCCTATACTTTATTATGCTGGATCTTTGTATTCATATACGTATCTACCTTGTTTTTTTTTATTAGGATAAGCCATAACAATACCCCTGCTATTTCTGATGTCGAATTTGCATGCTTAATAACTAATACTTCAGACTATTGCTCTTCGTCAATGAGTGAGCTAGAAGAAAAAATGATTGAAAAGATCGATGAAAGTTTAAAATCTAAAATAAACTTTGACCCTTGTCAAAATACTACAACTAGGTACCATTTTTTTCAATTTAAAACTTAGCTCTTTAAGCCTTTAATATTTTTACATTTTTTATATTTATTTATATATTAACGCATTTTAGCACTACGAACTTGGCTATTCAATCAATTGTTGATATATCAATTTCACTTTGTGAAAATATATTTAAGCAACTTGCGAGCACAAATTGGTCAAATTTATCTTCTGTTGGAGATCAATCTGAATATGTCTACTCATTATCCTCTATTCTTGAAGAAATTATTCCTAAAGTTCGAAGCCTTTTATCAAGCTCTAATCACTACAGAATTTACTGTGACAGATTAGCCCAGTAAGTTTAATTGATAAAATTATTACCTATCCAATCAATTTTTATTTATAGCAAATATTTTTGTTAATCGTGCTTTTATTCAAGATTTTATTTTTTCGCTTATCAATTTAGAGAAATCATTAGCTCTTATATGACCGCTATAAACGCTCCTCCTCAAATTAACGAAGTTGCTGCCGAACAATTATTGCTCGATTTCCACAAAATTAAATCCACTCTACTTAGTCTTCCGATTTTGAATCTAATTGAGGCTCCTGGGAAGGAAGAATCTAAAATCTCTAAAAAGTCGATACAGTCATATATCCAAATCATCACTGTTAAATTAAACAAAGTTGAATCCATACTTAAAACCCTTTTAGCGCCAATCAACTCCCCTGAAGTGCTAGTTGGTCAGTTTCTGTTGTTATTTCCCGATGGCCCAGTAGACACTTTCAAACAAATATTAAGCTTAAAAGGTATTGTTGGCTTATCACAGCAGCGAGTTTATTTGGACCTGCTTTCTGACAACACTCCCAAACCTTTAACTCAAAATAGGCAATCCCTCTCCAATGAATCCGAATACTTAGAAACAAACCAAGCTGAAAATACTATATTTACTAGCAGAAATGATTATGATAAGCCTAGGCAACAGAGTGAGCCTGGAGTTGCTGGAAATCCAGAAATAAATCAGCCAAAAACTCAATTAATTGAAAAATCTCAATCTTCAAGAACAAATTTTTCTAAAAATACGCCCTCTTCAAACTGGCTAAACTTCACTGGTATCTATTCCAATATGAAAAAATCCAACGACGCTACAAGCACAAATACAGCCTCTAAAGATAGTTTGAATAAGCTTGAAAACAAACAAACCGATTCAATTATGTCGCCAAAGCCTGAAAGCCGGCGCATCTCCATGAGCAATAGGACAAATCCATTTTCTGATTACGACAAAGAAATCGGCTTAATTATTTCTCCAAAAGAGCCTTCTTTGCCAAAACGAAACAATAATGGATATAGTTCGGCATCTGGTGACGCATTAAACCTGTCAAACAAGCCCTTTTTAAATAATTCATCAATTGATTCGAGTAGGGAGTCTTTAAACTTCAGCAAAAACCGAACAGGTAACCCCAAATCACAAGGTTTGGAAATATTGGACATCGAATCTGCAAATTTGTATGGGATGTCCATGTCTGTTTCACCAGCAGACAATTCAAGCCCACGCAACAGCGATCATATTGGTGGAAGGAGCATGGATTCGCCCAAGTCTCCTATACTAAATCAAAAGCCGTTTTCGCCGATTCTCTCAAAGTTTTCAGCAAGTGCCAGCGCCACCAAGAATAGGTTCAACGACAATTTCAAAAGAATAGTTTCCAACATGTCTATGAAAAAAGACGCGCAAAATTAGTTCGCTTTTAATTTTCATTTTTTGACCATGCCGTCTTCATTGTTGATAGATCAAATAAAAACTAAACATTTAATAGTATCAATGTGTGCTCTTTGACCATGTTTGTATAATTTTTTTTATAGATAAATATTATAGTGATATCAGAGTATACATTTATCGATTGGTGAATTTTAAATCCTCTTTTATTGTGCGTAGTCTAACTTTTTGTCTGAAAGTATGCCATTTCATAAACTTTAAAAATAAAAGCAGAGTTCTTAGTTTAATTTGATTTGTTCTTTTGTTTAAAAAACAAAAAAGAAAGAGATTGTATGCTGCAAAAACGTGAAATCCAAACTCCTTGTCAAGAAAAAACCGGCATTATAAGGGAGTAGATTGTTAGTAATATTAGTTCTTGGGAGCACTAATGAATTTCCTGTTTTATAATTGAGCTTATGACTAGTGAATATGAGAAATGGTATATATATATATATATCAAAGATTATTGAAGAAAGCTCTATTTTAAAAAAAGCAGATTTATAACTCTTAACAAATCTAAATTAGCCAAATATTCGGTTAATAAATCAAAATAATAACTATTTTAGCCTATTAATCCGCAACTTAAAACGATTAAATGTTTTTATTTCTCAAAAATTAAATACAGTTTTAAACTTATTTATAATCATTTTTCACTAAAAATAATAAAAAGGGGTGTTTATTTGGTATCTAAATTAAAGAGAAATAGCATAAAGAATGGGAATATTTGGTAGGTTAAAGCAAATAAGAAATAAATAAATAAAAAGAAGTTCAAGTGAAAAAGTATCTGCTAGTTAAAGGGTGGTAATATATGTATTTCATGGATAAAAATTAATTTAGAGACATTTCAATGTCGTTTGATGACCCTTGATCTACAATAATTTCGCCTCTGCAAACGGAGTTAATAAGTTCGCGCCTTATTTCTTCGGATATTTGCGGATGATAGTGGACATTTATTACGCTTAGAAGGGCAGTTTTCTGGTCAGGAGCAAGATCTGATTTATAGCGTTGGACGAATACTAGGAACGATTGGTGCCACAAAACAGGTAGTTCCTCGATCACACCGTGCTTTGAGTAGAGGGTTTTGTTTGTTGCAAAGCTGGTAAAGTGGAAAACTAGCGAATCAATAACTTTGTATGGAAGAGCGTATTTTTTATCTAGAAGAACACGGATAAGCAATGCAGTTGGTCCACTGTACTGGAGATTTGCGAGATGCAAAAGCGCAGCTGCAGAGTGTAGTACAGGGATTGAGACCTTTGCCAAGACGGAGCTAATGATTACTGCTTCTCGTAAAGTACAGTTATCATTTTCGCAGAGTGGGAATAAAACACCTTTGAAAAATGCGGCCGGTTTATAAAGAGATTTTTTTAGTGCCATATACAAATGGTAATTTAACTTTTTGCTTTCTGCAATATCATCTCTAACACGCTCTAACAAGACGGTGTTTAAAAATCTATAGTTGAGTTTAAAAAAAAAAAGAAGAGAATTGTTAAAATTATGAAATAGAAAAATGATCAGGCTATTTAAAATAAATAACATTAAGGGCGATTGAAAAATTTAAAAAGGGAGAGAGAGATTGGGAGCAACAGATAGAGATAATTATAAAAAAGAACCACTAATTCTGGGTATGGAAACATACTTTATATAGTGAAGAATTCTTTAAATTTACCTTTGAGCTTGTTTTGGTTTCATATTCGAGACGAATATTTTTGTTGCTTGGCAGATAGCATGAGGAGTCCAGTTTTCAGGCGCAGTTATATACAATACTTGCTCCCAATTTCTGATTGAAGGGATTATTTTAAATGCCTTTGGCAATGGGCCAGATTTGTACCTGCTAAGAATTTCTCCAACTCTTAATATGATAGTTTTTTTTTTTATAAAAAAAAAAATAGTGTTAGTATAAGTAAAGGAATTTACAAAAAAAAAACAAAACCAAATCCAGAAAAAATAAACTAGGAAGTAGGGAAGGTAATGAAAGCTTACTGGGTGTATACTTGTACTACTTTTGGATTGATTTGCGATTTCATTTTCTCCATACTATCTTTCCCATTTTGCTTTGATTTATTATCTGACTGGTCAGAAGCAGTTTGAGATTTGTTGAATTCGTTTATTTTGGCTGAAATTATATCAGCTAAGTTTTGACGTTTTTGTGGAGCAGAAGGCATGAGTTTTTCAAAAATAGCAGCGTCTTTGGCATCTACTTGGAATTCCATGTCGCTGTAATCGCCGTAGTTCTCGTCCATATCATCGCTATCATCATCTGAATCGTTGTATGAGCTTTGAGTGTTCCTGGGCTTGAAGCTATCCTTTATTCTATAGCGAATTTCGTTAATAAATCAGGAAAAAAATTTTAAGGAAACTTGACAAAATAGATAGCAGCTATATTAATCTGGGTAAGAATATTTATAAATAATTTTTTTATATGTTAATTAAAATTACAAGGACTTACTCTTCATCGCTGGGAAAATCTGAGAAATCTTCACTTTCGGCATTAGCAGCTGATTTTTTGCGATTTTTAAGTTTCTCTTCGTTCATTAATTCTTTTTCAATCTCTTGTTGCTGTTTTCTGGCAGTTTCGAGGATCTTTCCGGTGAGCTTAGGTTCGACATAGGACGAATCGTTACCCTTTTTATCGCGCTTCTTTTCGCGCTCTGCGAATTTTGCACGGCTGGGTTTATTTGCAGAGACGATATCTGAATCTACATAAGACTCGTGCAAAGGTCCCAGCTTTGCTTTAGTTTCTTTTGTTATCCTAGGCATATTGCTAATATTATCTGAATGATAATCTTATTTTATTGTATTATATTGTATTTGTTTTTTCCTTTCAGAACTTTAGATGCAGAGCCAGAAATATATTTCTATACTAAAAAAAAAAAATGAAAATCACACAAACACACTGACTACCCTTTATTTGCCTTGTAGACTTGTCCTTAATTAAAATTTGAAAATTCTTATAATTCAACGATCTAAAAAAAAAAAAAAAAAAGTAAAATTTTTTCATAAAAACGCAGTAAAAGGAATTATGCTTGCATTCATTTGCCAGGTAGAATTTTATGTATATTATTATTGGCTTATCAGTACTAAATGCTTATAATTTGCAACTAATAGATATTATTCACATATCATCAACGTATAATTATTGGCTATTTATTCTAGCGCTATTAGGTTTTTTTTTCAAAGCCTTATTTTTTTTCCTGATTTGATTAAATTTTGATACTAATGTCTATTGGTGGATCAATAAAGAGTATCTTTAAAGCAGCTTTTTTTTTTTTAGTAAAAATAATTTTCAATCAGACACGTATATGTGCTCTTTTTTAAGCGTATTTATTATATAATTGCAAAAATAGTTAATTATTTCAAAATTTGTGCAATTTCAAGGCGCTTATTATATATTAGAGAGTTTGAACCACAACTAGAATTTGTGTATAAACTTATTTTTTAGGGCACAGTACTAAATAGCTTTGTTTTCAAGCAGCTATTAACTTTTTATAAAAGCTACTTTTTAATACTCAACGTCGAAATTTAAAAAAACTTAATATCACCAGCTTATAAATCAGTGCTGGCGCTATCGGAAAAAATTCTACAGTCTTTATAGGTGCATTTTTTATATTAGCAATGTATAGCTTGTATTGATAACTGAAACTAAACGTAAAGGCTTTTACATTATATTAAACACAATCAAAATTTGCAGAAATCATCATCATACTTACTTTCCTTTTTTTTTTCCCTTTTGCAGACACTTCTTAAATTATATTTTCGCTAGTTAATATCTTTATAAACTTGAATTAAACTGACTATATTGTATTTATACGAACTAGATATTTATACTTCATTAAAAATGTAAATTATGTCAAGTATATTTGTTTTTATTTAATTTAACTTATTAAAGCCAGTGATATTATAAAAATTCTATTTTTTTATAAAAAGCTTTATGTCCAATACTAACCTAAAAAAAAAGTGCTTGTTATTGAATAATAAAATTTTAATATTGCTTTTAAGCTATAATTTCAAATTTTAGCTATAAAGAAATTTATGAGTCTATTTAATACACTTTTAAATAAACAACATGAACTTAATTGCAGATTAACAAATAAAAAGCTGTAATGTTTGAATTTATGAGGATTGTAAAAATTTATGCATGTTTAGATTTTAATCAGCACATAGTACGTCACTCTAGGCTAATCCGCTAACAATTTGAACTTTTTAGCTTAATAATTTATTGAAACATTTAAAGCGAATTAAAGCGTTTAAAAAAGATAAAATGGTTATTAACAGGTTTATTCATAAGTGAAATGTATTGTATTATGGTTAAGGGAAAAAATAGTAATAAAGTGAGTATGCTATTGGTTGTTTTGCATGTTATAGTAGTATTCTTCTGCTACTCGTAATGTTCTTATGTTCGACATAGATTTGTTTTGGGTTTCAATCCATTCGTGTTCAGGTACAGAGTCATAAACAATACCACCGCCAGCTTGAATATAAGCAACGCCGTCTTTGAATACCATGGTTCTAATTGCAATACAGGTATCCATATTGCCGCCATATTGGAAATGGCCAACGGCTCCGCCATAAACACCACGCTTCTGTTTTTCAGCTTCGTAAATAAGCTGAACTGCTCTTACTTTTGGAGCACCAGACAAAGTTCCTGCGGGTAGCGTTGATCTAAATGCATCGAAACACGTTTTATCATCTCTTAGATCGCCTGAAATACTACTTGTAATGTGGATAACATGAGAGAAGTATTCGGGCTGCATTATTTTATCAACTTTAACAGATCCAGGCTTGCAAACACGGTTTAGATCGTTGCGACCGAGATCAACCAGCATTACGTGTTCGGCTCTCTCCTTTTTATCGGCTAATAAACCATTGGCGAGTTCTTTATCTTCTTCTTCAGTTTTGCCTCTGTGGACTGTTCCTGCAATAGGATGGTTGTAAAGCTTTCCTTTTTCGACGCGTGCAAGCATTTCAGGCGAAGCACCAACAATCTGGAATGATTCAAAGTCGAAATAGAACATGTATGGGGAGGGATTTATTGTACACAACTGTCTATATACGTTGAATGGATGAAGCGAGGTGGGTCTGCTTATTCTTTGTGATGGAACAGCTTGGAAGATATCACCTTTTACGATGTGTTCTTTCATTTTATTAACCATTTCCTCGTATCTTTTTTGGCCAGTAAGGAAAGTAAAATCGTTCCCTAAGACTATTTTATCTTGCTTGGGCAGAGGAACTCTATCCTGATTCAAAATTGATATCATTGAGTCAATAGTTTTAATTGAGTTATTATATATATCCTCTAATTGAGATTCATCAGTATCGATATTGAATCCGTTTGGCAGTCTCAAGTGGGTGATAACATTGTACTTTTTAAATAAGTGATCAAAAACAACTAGATCATCACAAAGTAAAAAGATGGAATCAGGAAGACCAAGAGTATCCTCCAACTCGCAAGATGTTTTGGGCTCGAAGTATTGTACACAGTCGTATCCGATGTAACCAAAGGCACCACCAGAAACTAGAAAGAGTAGGAAAAAATTAGACGTGTGAATCAAATTAAAATAACTCTCTGTTCTTACCTTGCAAAACAGGAATCTCAGGCTCTAGAATGTATTTGGTCTTTTTCAACTCTTTTTCTAAATGGATTAGAGGATCACCAGTTAATTCATGACCTGGTCCTACTACCAAAGTTTTGGAAGGATCTAAAAAGGAGATTACGTTTGATCAGTTAGTTTTTTTTTTTATTATTGCTTATAAGAGATATAGTGTTAATTTAGTGGATTTGGATGTGACTTACTTGCTCCTAAAAGCGAGTATCTTCCATTAAAATCTTTTCCAATAACAGATTCTAACAAGAAGGAATTCTTTGCATGCTCAGAAAGTCTTAAATAGGCTATGACAGGGGTGATAAGGTCGGAATTGATAGTTTTATAAATAGGGATTGTATTTCCAGAGCTATTTCTTATAGCATTTTTCAACTGGTCTAGAGATATGTTAGGATTATACTAACGTAAAAAAATAAAAATGGCGTTATTAATATAGATATATTTAGATATATAATAGCTGTGTAATAAAAGTACCATTTTTAATATAAGCGAGAGTGAATAGGGCCAGAAAAGTTATTAATTTGATACAGACTAAATAAATCTTGAGGAGTCTTTGAGGAGGCTTTAAATACTTTAATTATAAACAAAAACAATAAATGTATAGATAAAAAAATATCTTTAACTCGATGTACAGGCAAGTCTGATTTGCTGAAGGCGAGTGCCTGACGACAATAAGTTTACATATCCTAGTTCGTTTTCTAGCCCACTCATTATTTCATCACTCGAAAAGTATCATCTACGTTCTGGCAAACCTATTTATCCCTGGAATTCTCCCCAATCAGCCAATAAATCCCGTTAATCTCATATCTCCTTTTATGACTCCTCACCGCAATCCGATAATTGGCCAGCCGCCATCCAAACTATAAATTTCAGCATGACTTCAAATTTTATAGACGAATTACATCTCGATACTCACCGCTTGTCTATGGAAATCGTAAATGCTAAAAAGAACGGACCAATGGTGGAAGAGTATGCTATTGGAAATTAATTGACAACTAAACTAATTAGTCATTTTTACGCTGAGCTAAGTTAGTCACTTTTGAAGACCCAAATACGCATATAGTCTCGCAGACCTGAGCCCTTCTCATTTGTTAAAAGCCTCCATTTTATGCTGACAAAGCTATTAAGGGTTCTAACAAAATACGAAGCTTCGATATGCGCAAAATTATTGGCTACTTATTTTATCCCACCAAATAAATATTAATATTTAAAACCTCTTGCGAATCGCAAGCTTTTTTAATATTATCGCCAATAAATGGTTTCAATCCACTCAAAAGAAAAAACTAAGACCAAAATTTACCTATGGGAGATTATTTTGAGCAGCGGAACTTATTTTATTTAAAATTTCCAACTTTTCAAACTATTTTTAATTTTTATTTTCTGTTAGTAAATGCTATCGAATGAATAATCTAATACAACCAATAGCTTTGCCTAATAAAAATAAGCATATAGAATTTCTAAGAAAAAGAGCACCGGTTCCTTAAAGAATATCACATACCGCTAAACCATTTCTTAGATGCAAGTAGTAAGACAAATAAAATACTCTCAATGCATCAATACTGTGGTCTGGGTCTCTACATGCATATTGAGCCGAATTTTCCAAAACACCCACTGATATTTTTTATCTCGCTATACTAACATTACCGATTCCATCAAGTTTGCAGTATTGAATAATGTCTGCAAATTTCCTATTTTACTTATATTCTATTTTTACTTAATAAGCGAAGGAATCTCAAACTAAAATTAGTATTATTCATCTATAATCTTATGTTATTTGGTTTTAATACGGTCTCACTTGTAATTTCAGACATCCCATCTACTTTATCAATTCCTGAGTGGATCTTTCGGTCTGTAGGCTTACCATAATTCCTTTTAGGTACAAAGTCTGTGTATCAGCAGAGGAATTATTTGTATCACAGTATTAGCTTTTTTTATTTCTTTCGCCAACTTTACCATTTTTTAATTTACTTTTATGCTCATATCTATCAGAGTTGCCATACTAATAATACTCAGTGACTAAAATAGAAAATTAAACTCTGTTTTAGTCTATATAGTATAATATTTCAAAAGACTAACTAAATACAATTTCGACTGAATAAAAATTTTCAAAAATCTCTGATACAAATTCTGCTAGTTTATTTATCAAAAAAATAAAAATGAATGAGCAAATGAGCAAATGAGAGTTACTAACTGCTTCATAAACTCAGAAAAAGAAATCATGGATATAATTTTATAATAGCAAATAATTGATTGGATACCTTAAAAGATATGCTGTGGTTAATATCCTGATTAAACCAGAAAACAGCCTAAATTAGTCTTTGTTATTGCTGGAGAAAGATATTTTTTTCAAAAACGGCTCAACAATTCTCAATGTCTCCTCAAAAGATTCCAGTTGTGGATAGTTTCCGGTATTTGGAATCATATGAGATTCATATTTTGGGTTGTGCTCAAATTTCTTGTCCAGCCAAGATTTTTCTGCGCTTGGGCTGATATACTCCCAATCGTTTTCGCCATAAATTGCAAGAGTAGGCACAACTACTTTAGACATGGATTTTTCAACATTTTTTTTTGTTGCTCGGAAGAATCTTGCTAAAGTAGTCGTGGCTTCAGTTTCAACGAAATTTTTCTTCACTAATGACATGTGCTCTACGTAGCCTTCGGGCTTAACTTTCTTAGCAAACAGTAATTTTTGAAAACTAAACCAGAAATACTTACCCCAAGGTCCTGTAAGAAAAGGGTATGTAAATGGCGAAACAACTTTGTCTGAAAGCATATCGTGTACAAGTGGCCCGAACATCATAACACCTTTAATTGCTGGATTATTCTTTGAAGCGACCAAAAGACACGAACCTGCTGCCAGCGAATTTCCAACTAAAACTATATTATCTTCTATCTTTTTTTCGGAAATGATCTTTGTTATGTCTGATGCCACTAGTTCTGGTGTGTAATCGGTAAATCCAGAAGAGCTATCTCCAAAGCCACGAATGTCGCTAACAATGAGGCGGTAATTCTTTTTTACATACTCATTTGCAAAAATTCTATATGTCATCCTGATATCACCGATACCAGGGATACATACAAGGGTCCCTTTCGAATTTGGATATTCTCCTGAATCTTCTACATATAATTTTCCTACTGTCCCATCACTGTTAGGAACATCTAAATGACCAGACACTGCGCCTTGACTTTTCAAAATGTTGGGAATCGTGGTTCTGCTCATCATATTAAAGACTCTTGTAGGAATCATATTAGTGAAATATGCTATAATCAGTATTTAACTACATACTTTTATTCATTATATATACCTTAATGTTAAAATTTGAACAGTGAAACTGACAATCCAATGCCAAGAAATCAAACAGCTAGCCATTTTAAAATATATGTTCAATAAATTCTTTTTTGAGTGTGAGACAACAATAGTAGAGAAATTATTAGTATCCAATTAACTTGTAATATTCTCCAAAATAAAATGAAATCTGCCCAATAGTTCATACCACTGTTAGTTTCAATTGAATAATCCCTTTACAGGGTTTTGCATTCTATTTTGCAAAACAGTCTGACTATTTTGCAAAATTTCAAAACAATTTTGCAATAAAAATTTTTTCGCGTCTCGATTTTCGAAATTACGTAAGCAATTTCAAAACGATTTTACATTGCGTAATTTCAATTTTGCAAAGCTTTCATTCAATTTTGCAAAGCTCTCATTCTACATTGCAAAGCTGCCTATTTGAGCGTGAAAAAAAAATTTGGGGATACTAAAAATCTCTACATTAAAAAAAGCTTTACAATTTCATAAAAATTTGTAAATAAAAAAAATACTTACAGGTCACCTATCTTTTTTATAAAAGATAAATAAACTTTCGCGTTTTATTTATTTGAAATTAGTATACCGACCCTTATAATTTTTTATTGATTATAAATATACTCGCGCTCTATATACATTTTTATATAATTTTATACTTTAATATCTAAACTTTTTTAATAAATAAATATTTATGTTAATTTTATACGTGATATCAATAAAATATCTTCGCTTAGTCTTGATTTAGTATTTTATAAACAAAAATATATTATTATTTAGTGTTTCAAAAATAAATGAAGAAAAAATCCAAAGAAAAATAATTAATAAGTATGTTATTATTTTTTTTATCTTAAATTTCAAGGAAATTTTTTATTTTTCAAATGATATATATGCATGTAATGTATATATTCGTTTTTTTTCATCCTGAATAAATTATC
>LSSN01001610.1:0-14012 GCA_001970855.1 Smittium culicis
TGCTCAGTTTTATATTGATAGTGGATACGTTAATTTAAAAAAAAAAAAGCTCGAGTTAGATAGTTATTTAAAGTTATATATAAAAGTTACATTAAAGAGGAAAAAGAAAAGAGAAGGAGGGAAAGTATTAGATGAATGTATTTAATGATGGGTAGAAATTATAAAAATAAAAGTGGTAAAAATGAGACAATTTTTAAAAGGGAAGGAAAAAGGGATATTTAGACGTTGAATGAGGGGATTCCAGTGATAGCGCGTCCGAGGATGAGGGTGTGGATGTCATGGGTGCCTTCGTAAGTTTTGACGGCTTCCAAGTTGGTTAAGTGTCTGATGATGTGGTATTCGTCGCTGATACCATTTCCACCGAGCATGTCGCGGCAAGCGCGGGAGATATCGAGGGCTTTTTCACAAGAGTTGCGTTTGATTAGGGAGACCATTTCAGGGGCGAGTTTACCTTCATCTTTGAGTCTACCAACACGGAGACATGCTTGGAGTCCAATGGCGATATCGCTGTGTGCGACGGCGAGTTTTTGTTGGATGAGTTGGAAGCTGGCGAGAGGAACGCCGAACTGTTTGCGGTCGAGGACGTAGTTTCTAGCGGTTTTTAAGCAAGATTCGGCGGCACCTAGAGCACCAAAAGCAATACCGAAGCGGGCATTGTTGAGGCAGCTGAATGGGCCTTTGAGGCCCTTAGCGTGAGGCAACATGTTTTCGACAGGTACTTCGACGTCTTCCATCAAAATCATACCAGTTACGGAGGCTCTTAGAGAGAATTTACCGTTAATTTTAGGGGTAGTTAAACCGGCCATACCGCGCTCCAAGATGAAACCTCTGATGGTACCATCTTCTTCGGAGTTCTTAGCCCAAACGACGAAAACGTCGGCGATTGGTGAGTTAGTGATCCATGTCTTTGAGCCATTTAGTTTGTATACATTTCCTTGTCTGACAGCGGTGGTTTCCATGCTGCCAGGGTCACTGCCGTGATTTGGTTCAGTAAGACCGAAAGCACCAACAAGCTTGCCTTTGGCCAATTCAGGCAAAAATCTTTGTTTTTGTTCTTCGGAACCGAAGGCATTGATTGGGTGCATAACCAAAGAGGATTGGACGCTCATAGCAGAACGGTAACCACTGTCAACGGCTTCGACTTGGCGGGCAGTGAGGCCATATGCAACAGAGGAGACACCGGCACAGCCGTAGCCCTCAATTGTTGAACCCAAAATACCTACTTCGCCCATTTCTTCGAACATTCTCTTGTCAAAAGTTTCGTTTCTGTAGTTATCAAGGACTCTTGGTAGGAGCTTTTCTTGAGAAAAGTTTCTGGCGACATCTTCAACAATTTGCTCCTCTTCAGTAAGCTGAGAGTTAAGATCTAGAGGATCTTCCCAGTTATATCTAGCCATTTCTATGTTTATAATTTGAAGGTAAAAAAAAAAAGTTAATTTTGGTAAAAGAAAAAATGTATAAGGTCGCGTTTAGATGAGATGGATATTTACTGCTATTTGCGGCGTAGTTTCTTGCTGAGTTACGGAATAGGTGTTCATTATAGAAAACAAAATGGAAAAAAGTAAGAAAAATGAATGATGAGAGTGAAGAGAGGGAAAGAGAATGGATAAGGGTAAAAACTTACACATGGCGGCACCCAAGCGGGCTTTTGGGAAAGAAGAAGAAATTTTGGAAACAGATCTAAACATTTTAGAGTAGTAGTTGTGAAATATATTCTAGAGGTAGCAAGGATATTTAAAAGGGGGGAGTGGTAGGATACGTTGCAATAAATCAAAAGACAGAATTTGAAGTATTGATAAAAGGAAAGCGATATATATACAGGATATATAAAAATGTCAGCGAAATGAAATCAGGCCTGGTAATAATGGAGTAATGATTCGTAAGCCTGTGGTATTTATACTTTTTTTTTTAACAAGAGAGCCTTTTTCTTTTTTCTTGGATCATGGACTCCGAAAATTGCAGTCTGATCCAGTATGGCCTGCCCTTTTCTCTAAATGCAGCAATCTACAGGGGTTTTTTCATTCATTTACTTATTGCAATTCCATCTTTTCTTCAGGGTTGAGCCAACCAGATCAATCGTATTACCATTCGCTTGCTTTATTTCGACTCAGGTTTATCTGATTCGCCACATTTCCGCTTGCCGTCATTTCTGGTCAGCTGAATTTTCTCTTTTCTTTTCTTGCCCAATCTGCAGTGTTTCGAATCCTACGCAGCATTAGAACAAAAAAAACCAATAATTTAGGGAAAATCATCTTAGTTTTCGCCCCAATACCTAAATTTAGTCTAGCATACTCTTCAATACATATACTAAGCATTGTATACTCACTAGCACTTAAAATCGGCCGCTAAGCTATTAAATCGCTTATAATAAAAACAGTACATATGGATGAGTAAAATATGCTCACTTACACTCAGTTATCAATATTCAAAGCTTGGTCAACTATTTGATTTAATAGTTGACCCAGTTTCAGATATTGTCAACCAAACCCCCTATTTTTCTCCATAATTCAATCAGTCTCCGATTAGTAATATAAAAACATTTATGTCCACCTATTGGCCGCTCATACCATCAGCAAATTGTCTGTTTTTACTTAAAATTTTACGATTATTGGCTATCGTAATTTCCAATTCATTTTTATGTAATTGATAACATTTTTTGAATACGACAGTTCATAGCCATTATTTATTGGCTAAACTGCCTGATCCATTGGCAATTCATGTTTACTTGCATTATGATAAAATCTATATTAAACGAGAATTATTAATCTGTAAAACCTTTAGTCCGTGGGAAGTTCCAGAATCACTTTATACTATTTTGGATATACTGAAGGCAACTCAAAAACAATCACAAATGGCCGTGGGAAAGTTTAGACATGCCTACAACCCCTTTTACTTATCACAGCAAATTATAAGCTGCTGATAAGAATTAAAAAAACATGAAACAATGCCATTTATGCTTATATCAACTATTAAACTGTATTTCCATTTAAAATTATCTCATACATTCCCCAACATCAGTTTTAGAATAAATCATTTACACAGCTGCAAAGTCTAAATTACATCTAAAATACATTTGTGTCTCTCCTAGTTTTGGATACAATCTTCACTTTCCAATAAATCCTACTTTTACTATCTCTCACTAAAAAAAAAAGACATCCTAAAACCATAATTCATAATTGTCACTAAATACAACAATAAGGGTAAATCAATCACATCCACGTCTGCTAAAAATATAAACACACTAAAAATAAAGTATACTATTTATAATCGATCAAGTTATATGTGAGATTGTATTGTGGAGCATGAAATTTTCTATTAAATTAATTCTTCTTTTCAAATTATATTTAAGGTTTAAATTCAAATAGAATAAACTATCATATGAATCAAACAGCTTATCCAATAAAAAAATTTAATAATTAATAGCAAATAAAATTCGAAGGAAAAAAAGCCCCTATCACTATAAGAGTCTCCAGTATAGAAAACTCATTACTTTTAGCAATATCTTTATTAAATTATTTTTAAGGATAATATCTTAATTTCAAATTTAAAAATTTTTTTGAGCAAATAAAAAATAACAATCAAATAAACGCCACGCCTATAAAAAGAAATAAAAATACTATCAATCCAAGAAATTTATCGCTATTAGCTGCTGTAACCATAAATTCGCCCTTTCTTTTCTCGTCTGCGCTCATATTTACCCCATCACTCAAAACCCCATATTCACTGATATAATTGAAAGCTATATAATCCGATCCGTCGCTTTTTTTTTGATATTTAATCCCATACTTGCCGCACCTCTCTTCTCCATATTTACATCTGATCGAGTATACCTCCATAATAAAACATACAAATCGAAATATACTCTTTCCAACTTTCATCTCTTTTTTTTTAGCTAAAAAATTTAAACCTCGCTAACTCAAAATTTATTCTCTATTTTTATATTTTTTGCTTTTTGTATTAAATAGGTAATCTTTTGATTGAAATTTAAACATTTATAAATATTTAACTTTCCTATATTCTCGCTCGCCACAAATATTTTTTCTCATGGTCCTCTTTTATTAAAACGGTGCTTATTTTTTATCGTTTTTTTACTAAATCTCTATAAAATAGCCCATAATGATAAAATAATACGAATATATACACGTAACGTAGAAAATCCACCACAAAGTAATTTATCATTTATAAACAAAATTTTAATTATTATCTATACGCATACGGAATACTTCTAACAGGAGTTGAAATTAATATAGTTGTTAGTAATCCAATGTTCTTCCTTTACAAAAAAAATATAATAATTAAAAATTCAATTGAATATATTGCTTTTCTACATAGAATATAATAATTTTACACGCATAATAGATAGAAACCCTCATCGACCACAAAATATATTAAAATCTAAATTTCAAAGTGCACCATTAGATTATACATGCTCCTAATAATCCAAAGTTTTATATTTAACCAAATACTTATTTTGTAGTATATATCACCTCTAGTTCCACCCATATGTAATATAATAATAAAGATTTATATAAGCTCTAGTAACTCCTTTAATTTATTTTTACCTAGACATAAGCTTATGAGATGTATTACTTTTTTATCAAAACTTGGACTCGTATAAAAAAACTACCTTGAAGTAAATTTAGAATAATATATAAAGTAGCATAATATACTCCTAGCTGTAAAAAAACATGTTAAACCTCATATTATACGCTATATATATATCCAAAAAAGATTGAAGTTTAAGAAAAAGCGTGCTTTATATATTATTAGCCATAGGCTTCTAGTATAGCATTAGAAAATATAGATATTAAATAAATATATACTTTAGTTCGAATTTAAACGATAACTATGATTTATAGGATTTTTATCATTCCCACATAAATACTTATGAATTTTTTTATTTGACATATCAAATAAATTTTGGTTTTAAAAAACACGCCCTATTTATATCATTAGGGAAAATCAAAATATTCTCGAATAGCACATAATCAAAACCTATAACTCTAATCAGCTTAACATATACATCGTACTATAATATTTATAGAATAAAAAAAAATACTGAGAATGACCTGGTATTAGCGAATCTGATTTCAAGTAACAAGAGCTGAAAATTAGATTATTAACACATCAATGATCAAATATTTGAAAGGTTACTCGATTTTTGACCTATTAAATATTGCACTTTGGTATTCGATGACTCCGAATTGGATTCACTGCCTAATTATCATAAATTTAAAAAATAATAAATGTGAAGCTTTAGGTTTGGAAATTTTCTTACTATTTATTTTTAAACATAGACATCTTTTGTTGCAATAATAGTGCTTAGAAGCTAAAAAATGATAATTGGTATTCTAATTTAATGGGATTTTATTATAAAAGTTTCTATATTGAATAATATAGCATATTTCGACAATGCCCAATAGTAAAAACATAATCTTCAAGTAGATTAATAATTGATATATTTAAATTCTGTTGATGATACTATTTTTATTAGTATTTTCAATTCTTCAGGTTTAAACTGAAATGAAATTTCCTTCTCGTTCAGAATCTCTCACATAATCTAAAAATCAGTAAATTTTTTGGATGGTATGAAAAAAAAATTGTGAAATTTTAATAAAATCTTGTTTCAGTCCAATAACTGCGTACCTAAATGGAATTTAATCAGTCTTCAATATGAAAGATCTCTAAACGAATTTTTAAAAGTAAGATTATTGCCTGGAGTTAAAAATATTCATATATTCAAAATCATTTATATAAAATTTATCTTTTTTAGATAATCAAAATCATATCTAGGGCATATATCTACAAGGATAAATATAAATAAGATACCCGTCCAGATTTGAGAATGAAAAAGCTGGATCATCAAAAACATATTTTTAGGGCCTGAGATCTGTATGCAAGTTCAAAGCTGGACTTGTAATTGAATATATTATAAAAATAATTGTTAAAAGTAAAAAATTACTAAAAGATTATTTCTTTTGAAATATTATAAACAATTGAAGGAAATATTTGACTAAAATCCATAAAAAATTTTAAAAAAAAAATACACCTAATACGATGAAATATTTTTTTGTGGAAAACAAAACCATCCCGAATTTGATTAAAGTATGAATTTAATAAAGATTCACATCTCTTATTATAAAACATTACATTCATAGAATTTCTTGAAAAAAAAAAAATAAAGTTTTATATATTTTACAAAAATGAAAGAAATTAACGATTTTTGAATAAATTATTAATACTAATTGTTATAAAATAATTTAAATTTTTTATAAAGGAGTTTTTTTAGTTCAAAGATATATAAGCAAAGCAATCACGTAATAATAAAAGCAATTTCCCCATGATTATTTTGATACATTATAATGAAAATATCTTACTATATTTTCCTTGACTATTCAATTAGTTCAAGAATACTAAAAATAAATACTAATAGAATATAAAAAAAGTTTAAATTTACGTCTTATTTTTCTTATTAGAAAGAAGCTACTGATAATATAACCTTTTTAATGATATGAGCATACTTTCAAATACTATATGGTAGCCTAGAATCCATGATTTTTAAAAATGTTAATAAATCTAAAGTACAGATGTGATGAAACCACTATAAAAAGATACATAATTATACTTATCTTGATTTCCATCACCATAATAAAATAAATTAAAATCGGTAATAAAAAGACTTTAATTAATTCGAAATTATTTCAAAAGAATCGATCTAATACCGATTATTCAAGTATATATAATTATTATCTTGGATTTTAATAGACAGTACTTTATATGTTATAAATTACTAAAATAGATCGTGTTTAAAATTGTTTATTGTGGTATATTTTATTTAAAGGTTATTAAATTTAGCCCTAATCAATTCTCATAATTTGAACTAATAAATTTATATTTTTAATACCTATTATCAATAATACTTTTAATTTAATACTATTTTATCCTATTTTGATAAGCGATTAATTGATAAAATTTTTTCTTCTAAACAAAAATCAAATAATGATGTGATTATTTCAAGTTTTAGATATTCATTTAAAACTTCCAGATACTATTCTACATTAATTTATATACCAATAAAAAATATAAATTCTTTCTGGGATAAAATTAAATTCATTTTATTTTGTATATTATAAAAATCAAACAAGTCGATTTTTCTATTAAAAGATTTTTTCCAGAATCTAAATATTTAGATTGATTTCAAGAAAGTTTACTAGTATTATATCCAATAACTACTATAAAATCAAAAATAATTTTGTGAATTTACATTATATATTTATTGTAAAAATAACTTTATAAATAAATAATAAATAATAGTATTAATCGAAATAAGCGTAAAATTTAAAATCATACTTTTTGAAACTATGTATATATCAATTAAGAAATCAAATTTTTTATCTCTAAATATTTGTCTACTTAATTTAGAGTACAGTATACTCTCTGAGCTGACAACAAAGAAATTTAGCTCTTTTTGATCCAAATTCTTTCTGAGTTGGAAAATATGCCAACTCAGAATTATTGTTTTTATTTTAATTTCATTTAGATAAAATTTTTCCTGAGAATAAAGCTTCGAACTTTCAAAATTAGCCTTTTTAAAATAATTCACAAAGCCAATTATGAATATTGATGGCCAATAGCTTGCGTCCAAGAAATATTCATTTATGTTTTCCCCGTCCTATACTTTTAAAAAAAAACCAATTTATTGATTCTGCTATTATTTTTAAAAAAATTTTTTATTTGTTTCTATACTAAATATACCAATAATCCATTGAATCTAGAAATTATTTTATTTTATTGGAATTCAGTTGGCTATACATGATGAGATAAAAATTTTCTACAGGGTGTGAAGGGGTAAAGAACCTGAAAAAGAAAAAGAAAAACGCTATAAAAATGATAGGCTAATTAAAATAAAGTTTCCATCACAGAAAGCTAATTTTAGCTTGAATTACAGCCATTTTGAAAAAAAAATTATAAAATGCTAACTTAGAAAGCTCTTATATTGAAGGTAAAAAATTTAGTCGCAAATGGTCCTTTTTTACCAATAATACTTTTCTAAATTATGAAAATACCATAAAAATCCAATCGTTTTACCCTAAAGCAATAGATGATAACTGGAAGATGGAAAAAAAAGAAAATCCATCAAATAAATTTACAAAAAATCGCCATATCAGAGAGTTTACTGTACATGTATTAATTATTTAAAATCTGAACGGATATTTAGTAGAATATACTGTTTAAAAAAACTAAGCAAAAATTTTTTCTATAGATTTATTTAGATATTATGATCAAATAGCTACTATTTATTTTAAATAATATCATTTGAAGAATTATAATACAATTACGACATCGAAAGAATCGCTGAAAATCTTAATTAAAACATATATATTTATAATTTGCTTTGGATATTAATTAGTTCAACCTCTATACAGATTTATCGGTATGTTTAATGATTTTAAAAAAATTCATCATATTTTAAAATTAATATAATAAAAATTTAAATATAATTGAATAATTTATTACTTGTATTTACAAGCAAATATAGTTAATTTTGAGCTAAATTGTGATATTTTATTGAAATATAATAAATAATAAAATATAAAAAATTTCAATAGACGTATAATTTATATTTAATTTGCATCAAAATAAAAATTCAATTTTGAAGAGCTTTTTTAAAAAAACCTTGAAAAAAATAATGCTAGACTTTGAATAACCCGAAATTAGAAGAATTAAATATAATATAAGAAAATTTTCTGTGCATTATATGTAAAATTGTTTACTACTCCTTTGATTTTAAAGGCAAATAGCTGCCCTTTCTTTGTATTTATTTTCCAATTTATTTATCAAAAAATTATAAATGTCGTAGTGGATTCCTTCTAACCAAAAAAATTGCATCGAATCCAATCATTTTATTATTTTCTTTATATTCTATTTTTTTCTTTCTATTAAGATTACAGATCTTAAAGATCACGATTAAAAAGGATTTTCTTTAGATTTTATCACAAAGAACAGAATATTCTTCGTGAGTTAATTTATAAAGCGATCCTCTTTATGAGTAATGTTATATTATTTTATATATTTTACTTACGAAGAACTACTAGGTTATTTGTTTCATTTCAATATTTTATATTTTAAACTTATTACAGAGACACTGTAAAAACTGGTAGTATAAATAAGCGATTTTTTGGGAAAACAGATTTGGTATAAATAGTCGTGGCTTTTTACTAAAAAATGGGGAGATACAAAAACCACTACTGAATAAAAAATAATCAAAGTTTAATATCGTTTTTTTTTATAAATCTTTTCTTATACAAATTTTGAACCAAATAAAACCCTAGAATATAAACTCTAGGTGGAGAAGTGGGAAAATCTCCGACATAAATAAACAGCGTTTAAGATTTTACAAAGAAACTTATAAAAATATTTTAGCCACAAGTAAAAATAATTTTTATTAATAAATGTTAATTATATTGTAACAAATCAAGTAGTTAAGGGATCTGAATTATAAATAAAGTATAAAAAGATAAAAAGATAAAATAATTCGCAAAAACTCAGAGCTGGAATGTAAGAAAAATCATTAAAATAAGAAACAAAAAAAAAACAAGCATGGAAAGATGGGATTAAAAATGACTCTAATAATTTAGTTTAAAATTCTCTCATCATTTCATTATTTTATATATTTTTAAAACTATTATACTTTATACTAGAATAAATTTAAAATTTTAGCTCCAAATAATAACCTTAAATCTATATAAGTGCATAATTAATAATTCAAAGCGTGGCTAATTAAGCTGACGCATCATGTGTCCCCAAAAAACAAATCAAAGGGCCCGATAAACCCTCTAAACATCTACTTAGTGTACAAATATTAAAATAATAATATCAAAAAATAAAAATATTTAAATCATTGCGCTAATATTACCAAATCCATTGTAAAAGAACAAAAAATTATACCTAATATCAAATTTTACAATACTTATATAAATCCATAACTAATTTTACTAAAAAAATTTAATTTTTATCTGAAAAAGCACATTTAGAATAAGAATGATCTTTGAAAATATATAAGAAAAAAATGAAAATCATAAAAGATTGAAATTTTTATGATAAAAAATTCAGTTATATGATTAAAAATAAAATTATTAGTATTTTAGATATGTTCCTCAAAAAAATTCATCTTATGAATATTTTTATGAAATAATATTAAATTTGAGCAAAGTAAAAAAATTGAAAAAACCATTAGAATTATTTCACCAAAAGTTACTTAGGGTAGAATTTTTGGGAATGATACTTCATTCATTAAATCAGAATACTATATAATTAGTTATTTCGGAAATTATTATTATTATTAGCTCGTTTGACTAATTATATAAAACTTGCTTATAAAATTTATGTTTATTATAATCTTATTCCCTTTCAAAGATGGTAGAAAGTTTTTTATCTACCAAATATAGCCAATTGTGATCAATAAAATAATTAAATTCCTAACCTATTAATATTATTTGCTTGTTTTAGATCGTTTGAAAGTAGTAAATTTGATTTTTAGTTATACTGGAATAATAAAAAAATTTTTTATATAGATTTTTGTATGGGAAAGGGTTTATTAATTATTATATCGAATGAAGTAATTTTTACTTAAAAACTTATTTTTTATAGAATAAATATTTTTGGTATTATAAATAATAATTTTGTGGATATATTAATATTCAAGTATCTAGTAAAAATATTTTCTAGTTCACCATCCATTACTATTTGAGCAATTAAAATCGAGAACTCATTCAAATAATTTTGATTCCCAGATACCTAAATGATACATTAGAAAAATTTTATATTGACAATTATATAAAAAAAAGCTTTTTAATTTGTATGTTCAGTTAAAGAAAGTATTGGAAAAAATAATCAAATCCAGCCGAAGAGGTTTTTTTCTTGATATTCAAATATTTTATGTTAATATACATGTCTATTCAGTTTTAAATAACACAAAAAATTATGTTTATTATGCTTCATTGGCCAGATACAATTATGTGTTGCCTAATTTTTTATTTAATTTTCTAAATCTTTCCCAGATACTAAACACTTTAACTTGAAATTTTTTTTCAAAAGTTCGAAAATGTTCGAAATTTCGTTATCTAAATTTGAAAATTCAATAATATTCTAAAAATTTTAAATTTATTACCAAAATTTCTTTGAAAAAATAAGGTTTAAAAGTATGAAAAAAATCAAATATAACCAAAAAGTATATAAACCGTTTTTCCCTCTGGTTTTCTTGCATTCCTGATCATTGTTTGACCTAATTTAGACAGAGATTGGGTGAAACATAATTTTATCTGTAAATTCGCATAATAATAAGTTTTCATTTCATTCAACTAAACATATTAAAATGCTTCATTAACCAGATAAAATTATGTTGATTCAGATTTTAATACACGTTGAGCCAAATTTTCTCTTTTTCTGCGCGATAACTGATAGTACATATCAAATATTTCTCTACTTGTCCAAAATCCTTGGGTAATAACATCATCGTATGTTTCACCTGAAGTAGCACGTGTAGAACCAAGTGCTCTTGTCTTTAGTACTTTTTAGTTAGGTGTTAATGGTATAAGCAACATAAGTTTTTTAATTTGATTGCTGATTCGTTGTGCTCCAATGTTAGTAGTGTGATCATTGAGATTCCTGATGAGATAGGATATGGAATATTTTTCGAATAATGGATGTGGTTTGACGAACAGTGTTTTCGAAATCCACTTTTTTTTAAGCCTTATAGGCTTCAACCGGACATAATTTCTTGTCAGAGTGTGTATAAATTAGAGAAAAGTTTTCAATTGGCGTGCCATTACGTATCTCCTTTGGTCCTACTATAAAATAATTTATGCACCCCTTAGTTACTGATATCTTGCTGTCATTAATCCTCTAAATTTCACTTGGCCTCATAAAGCCGCAGATGACTATGAGCCAAAATAGTGTTGCTTTCGAGTCATAACTTGACATTCTGGAATTGGTTCCAAGATTCCTGATGTCATATAGCGGATTTTCAAAGGACCTGTCTTTTGATGTCGAAGTTTTTTGTCATACTATTTCATTAGTCGATCGTCAATAAATGAATCCCAATCGCTGTTTAGATCAAAAATTTCATTTTTGTATTTCTTCACTGCTCCTAGTCTTAATTTTAGAGTCTTCCGTTGAAGTTCAAGATATTTTATTAAATGAACGACTATTGCTTTCTTTATGGAGATTGAAGAGTTAGAAATTCACTTTAGGAACTTGTTCTTCGGGTTCAAAAAATTTTTCTGCTTGGTCTTAACGCTAGTGTTATCGAAAATCAATATGATAACCATTCCATCGAAGCCTGCTTCCTGATAACTTTCGCGCTTAACCATTAATCCTTAAGTGACATTTTCTTGTTGCGCATGTCGCTGATTTCCCACTTTTCGGGTCTGGTATGACTTCTGAAGGATATATCTTGATTGGTGGAGAAATATGTAGGTTCTTTAGGTTAGGATAATACGAGGCTGATCTCCAGAACGGCGTGATTAGAGTTGTTGTTATCCTCTCCTGGCGGATCTTCTTTATGTTGAGCTGGATCAGATTTCACGGTGGACATATTTATGGGCTCTCCCACTCGGTACAACATTATTTGATTGAATTTGTCCTGGCTGCTTGCGGGAAGTATTTTTAGCACACAAATGTGCCCAGTTTGTGATTGTTTTTGTTCGCAAACATGTCGATATCGTGACTATCAAAGTATTTTTGAGTTCTTTGAAACTCTTTTTCGGATATCGACCATTCGGTATGCATAGTAAGCTGGAATGGGGCGTCTGCTAGGCTCACAATGGATGGTATGTACTGGATCTGTACCCTGATCCCATTGCTGATACAGTG
This sequence comes from Smittium culicis, assembly GCA_001970855.1. Classification (NCBI taxonomy): domain Eukaryota; kingdom Fungi; phylum Kickxellomycota; class Harpellomycetes; order Harpellales; family Legeriomycetaceae; genus Smittium; species Smittium culicis. Next base: position 12,874 of record LSSN01001610.1, read on the forward strand.
TCATTACATCAGTTCCGATATATCGAGCAGATTGGTTGATCTGGTTCCTCATTGCTTCTTGAAATAGCTTATGGAGGTATTGATGTCGCAATATACAACCACGCTCCTGCCCATTAAGCGAGACATCTTGATAGCCTTGTAATTTTCCGGTAGCTCTTTGGCATTTATAGGAAGGTTGAACTGTGCTTTTATTCATGTTCATGAGTACTGGCACTGACCAATAACTATCCCCCAATGGTAGTCTCTCGAATCTTTGCAGACTTCCACTTAGGGGGTTTCTGGGAGGAAAATCAGAACGTTCCATTACTTGAGAGGATCTCTCCACCAAATCAGGTTGTCTAGAGATGACTGGTCCAAAGATGTTTCCGTATTCAAATCCCGAGTGGTGCGCAGGGTTTCGTTCTTTAGCTCCAAAATTCTCCTGCTCATCAGTCTCCCTAGATGAAGGTCGATGTTCAACGCCTGTGTCTTCCCTATGAAAAACGTTAAGTGTCTCAGTGTCGTCTTTCCATTTCTGATTATTCTGGATGCCTCTCTTATAAGATCCCTGAGTTTCTTCTTGGGAATCCTGAAGCTCATTTAGCGAGAGCTGATGTCCATACCCAAATCGCTGATAGACTGATTGGTGTTCATTGAAGAATTATCGTTGTTAATGATGAGCCACAGATTGGATAGTTTGTTTGAAATCATCTTAGTGTACTTTATACACTCGTTTTTGGTTGATCCCAAGATCAGAAAATCGCCCAAATAGCTCGAGATTCGGGTTCCTCAGGCTCTTGCCCACTTTAGAACCGGTTTTAGTATTTTGGTAAATACCAGTGAGCTTTATGATAGACGAAATGAAAGTACCTTGTATTGATAGACGCGATGGCCCCGTGTGAATATGAGACATTGTATTTACACATTTTTGACGATCACGTGCTAGAAATATCGCTGAGATCGAAACTTGTCATCTAGTCTCCCTTTCACATTATTCGTAAGATAGTTTTGAGTGATTCCATCTTGAAATTTTGCTCGGGGATTTAGTGGTTCAGGGGTTTCAGCTTGAGAACAATCCGTGCCTCTCCATTCTTCTTTGGAACGGTAAATGTCTTTGAGAAGAATCCTGGCTGCGCTGCTGAAACTTCTATAGCTTTTTT
>LSSN01001611.1:0-18320 GCA_001970855.1 Smittium culicis
AATAGATAATAGATAATAGATAATAGATAATAGATAATAGATAATAGATAATAGATAATAGATAATAGATAATAGATAATAGATAATAGATAATAGATAATAGATAATAGATAATAGATAATAGATAATAGATAATAGATAATAGATAATAGATAATAGATAATAGATAATAGATAATAGATAATAGATAATAGATAATAGATAATAGATAATAGATAATAGATAATAGATAATAGATAATAGATAATAGATAATAGATAATAGATATTTAATATTTAATATTTAATTATCTGTAGTATAATACGAAACTAGTATAGATTGAGCCAAACTCGTTCCAAAAAAATCGAGTTTTTTGATATCTTTGAGCTATTAGTTAGACACTAAATCCAATATAGCTATTAAAAAGTCTACTTATACCCAAAATTGGGAATTATAGGCCTGTATTACCTACAATAAGCAGATAAAAGACTGAAATCCGCATTTCTGTCGAACTTTGGTTTTGTGTAGTTATTATCATGAGCTGTGATGAAAGAATCGACTCCCCCAGTGTCGATAAAATTATTCAATTTAATCATATACCGTTGAATCTGATAATTTCCCCTGATAAACCAATCTAATCCCAGAATAAAGCTGATTTTAATATTAGAATAGTACTTTTAAAAGTTCTCTAATTGAATATTTAAATTATGGAAAGATATGTCACTTTTAAGAAAATAAGTTTAGGGGATAAATTAAAAAACTCTAAACCGATTAAGACTTCATTATATATCAATTAAATAAATAATTTTATTTTTTATCTTAATTTATTAATTAATTGGATTATTAGATTAACTTAATTCAAAAAGTCTACATATTATTCAAAAGTATAAGATTAGATTGAAAAAGTATTCAAAAAATTGGAGAAATTAAACTAATAATTATTGATAAGAGTAACTTTTCCATTTGGCTAAAAAAAATCGATTGGTTTTTATTTTTTATATCAAACACTAATTTTTTCTTGGATGGGCGAGGGGTATTAAGATTCTCTTTTTTTTTTCTGTAAGTTCGTTTTTAGACCTAAAGAAAATTCCTTCTGCAGGAATAATAGGGTATTTTTCAAGATAAATTGTATCTATTTATTTACAGTTTATTGATAATATCTGGATCAAAATTATTAGATATTTATTCCCCCCCACGAATCTCAGAAAAAAACATTTTGAAGAATTGAAAATCAAAACTTATATGTTATTAAATAGGGTTCATACTAGTAGTCAGGTACTGGATACGAATTTAAGCTTTATCAAGCTTTATTCTATTTAAAGAAAAAAATTAATGATTAATTGATATTTAAATTTACCCTAAACTTACTTTCAGTTGTATATTTTTTAATTGAATTTTTATCATAATTAATATTGTGCTATATGTATATGGGTAGCTCTAGTAGTTTTTTTATACGAAAGAGTAAAGGTTGCGCGTAATTTTTGGATAAAATAAAATAATTTTGATATATAAGAATTTGATTCGTATTTACTTTTTTTTTTACTATAATTCACTTTTGCATAGCCTGTTATAGTAGGCTATGGGGGATTTTCTGCATATCATTTCGCATATCCTCATTTTTTATGATTTTAAAATTATTAGAATACTCGCTATGAATTTTTTTGAATTTCAACAAGTAGTTGTTAATAAAAATGACCAAAAAAAATAAAATTATAAAAACCCACCACTTTTACTAAAAATATCAGGTAAATTCAAAATTTATGAAAAAATTTTCGGATTTTCCCCCATTTCTCCGCCTAGAGTATATTTCCTAGAATTTTTTCTAGGTTAAAATTTGTGTTATTAAAATTTACAATAAAAAATAACTAAATACTGTTATATTATTATCTAATATTGGGTTTTTTGTTCTTAAGGTTTTGCATACTTATAAGCGGCACCTATTTTATTTCTTATTACGCATCATGCTGTTTTTTACACAAAAATTACGACTATTTATACTAAAAATCTTCCCGGAATAAATTTTCTCATCGATATCACCAGTTAATTTAGTATCTCTGTAATAAATCTATAGCACAAAGCATTAGAAAAAAAATGAATAGCCCAGTATTTATTATAATTATAACATTTAAAATAATAAATCTTCATAAAGAGAATTGACTTACAAAAAGGATCATAAAAAAATTATAATTTTCTTATTTACCTCTATTATTAAGAATTAAGACCTTAATAGAAAGGAAAAAATAAAAATATAGAAAATTTGGATATATTCGAAACAATATCTGCAGTTAGAAAGTATCCACTAAGAAAAAACTTTGCACCAAAATGAAAATTAAACGTTTCTTAACTATTTAATCGTAAAATGTGATATTAAATTGTATTTTGATCCTTTTCTAAATTTAATTAGATTAAATTTTTTTTATGAATAGACTTTTCACAAGAAATTGTTCATTTTTATACAAAATAAATAAATAAATAAATAAAAAAGAATCAGCATTAAACGATCAATAATAGACTATCTTGCCAAAGTTGATTGTATTAATAGAAAAAAGTTCTGTAACTAGATATTTTATTAGTTTAAGGGAGTTTCACATGATAGGGCTAAACATGAATAAGTTTTAAAATCTCTAATTTTATTACTTTTTTTTGTCAAATATGCAATTTGTTCATAATTCTAATTTTACAAGTTTTGCATAAAAATATACATTCGAAATAATCAGTTGGCCTTTTATCAGCTGTAGAATAAACTCTTGTAGTTATAAACACCCAATTCTAATTCAATTAGCATAAATATGACCCTTTTTTAATTGAATCGCTCAGTATAAAGTTTTCGTTTTTTGTGAATTTAAGAATAATAAATGCGTTTTTTGATATTAACCTCCTTAATCATTTAATTTTTTGTATATGTAGTTGTAAATATGAAATAAAAAAAATGTCCATAGGGCACACCGGAGTAGACTGCCAGGGAATTTTTATTTATTTAATTGATCTATTTGTAATTAATTTAGTTATTTTTTATAACAATATAATCCGGGAAAAAAAGCTATAAACATGTGCGTGTTTATTTTTGAGAATGCAAATATGCGATTTTTAATTAATATATTATTCTTATTTCTTTATAATTGGAAATGTTATTTCAAGTTGCTTCGCTACATACTCTGATAAAAGCGGATATATAGATTATCTGATTTTATAAATTCAATTATGGTTACTATCCAAAGTATCATTCCTGTAAATTTACATATAGTTTTTGTACGATTAAATTAGATCTCTTATTCCACATAAAGCTGCTATACTAATATTTTAAAAAAATTCAAAAATACTCACCACATAAGAACTTTGAGAATTTTTTTAGCAGTATAGGAAATGACCAGTTTAGCTTTGGATTGAAAAAAATAATTTCGTAAATATAAATATGATTCTAACTGTGCTTAAAAAAAGGGTTTTTTGTATTTTCTAATTTAAACTTTATTTATTCCTTCCAATAATGAGTGTTTTTTTTTACTATCCATAGGTCTTATATTAACAGTTCCTAATAGCAATACATTTCGAGTTATTGGCAAAAATTTTAGAATATATTAGTTATTGGTAATTTATTTCCTAGTAAAAATAGTAGAAATATAGGCTTTCTACTTCAAGTTGTGTGGTTATGTTCACATCATTACGATATTCGCCTTAATTAGCATTGTGTATATATTTACGTATATTTCTATTCAAAAAATTTATTTACTAGCCGATTTTTTAATCAGTAGATTAAAAAAGTTCATTTTTATTTACTTATACTGTTGAGATGAAATCTTTAGGTAAAAATAAAAACAGCATACTTTGTATAGTATATTATGCCTTGCACCGAATTGCCTATTTTTTTAGTTTTATTTGCCGCATATTTTCTTTTATTGTTATCGTACCAATAAAATCCTGAGATTAAAAAATGTATAGTATTAGAGGAATTTAGTTATTACAAATTTGTTAATTTTTTTCGTGATAGACTTATTTTTATATCTTATTATGTAATTCATTTGTTAGGAGATTATTTTGAGACGTGAGAAACTTTTATAAGTTGAATTATTTGAGGGATTCTTCTAGGCGAGATCATTTTAGAATTAAAGAGTTTCATTATTTAAGACCGATTATAAATACTACCCAATATAAATAAAATTTTTTATTATCAAGTCAAATTTTCGGTTAGAGATGAATACAGTAAAATTGAAATTAGTATTCAACTCAGAAAATAATATTTAGCCGTAACTTGTGTAACTCTATTCAAAACCCCCCATATGTTGTTTTTGGGAGGTTAATAATGAATATGGGAAATTCTTAGGAGAAGCGGATCTTTTTTTCTTTGAAATTCTATTTGCTTATTTTTATTAGGTAAAGTTATTAATTGTATTAGAATATTCATTCGATGATATTTATTATTTAGATTTAAAAATAAAAATAATGTTGCTAAGAGAAACTTATCCCTTTCACGGGCGATAGACTATTTTTGATCTACCAAATGTAGTCAACTGTATTCGATTATTATACTTAAATTCATAGACCATTTAACCCTTTCCCGTCCAATACTCTTAAAAAAAAAGCGAATTTATTGATTCGATAGTCATTTATAAGATTCTTTATTATTTGCTTTTATTTTGAATTATACCAATACTTCTTAAGGCCTCGGAATTAAAGCATTTTAATTGAACGCTGTTGGCTATATTTGGTCATCCAAAAATATTCAACCGCGCGGAAAAGGGTTAAGTATTGATATATTTTATTATGGCAGCAAATAATAAATTTACTTTTAAATCATAAACGAATCAATAAATTCGTTAGTTTTATCAGTTTTGGACGGGAAATGGATAATAAAAATGCTTTAATTCCGAGGACTTATCATATATTGGCTTGTTGTTTAAAAATATCAAATGTTAAACTTCCTTATAAATCATCTACGAATCAACAAATTAATTTTTTTAGAGAGTATTGGACGGGAAAGAGTTAATAGTGAAAGTTTCGCTCCTCGAAATAATCTCCCATATCAATAATTAAATATAGTTGAAATTATCAGTTATGAGAGGTTTTTTACAGCAAAAAGGTCTTTTTTTCCTTGAAATTTTATTTGTTAATTATCATATGGCATATTTATTGGCTAAAAAGTTTAATCGATTATATCGTATATTTGAGATTATTTCGAGGAGTGGAACTTTTCCTATTAACAATTTCCTACTGATCGTCTTTACTTTTAGTTTTAAACATTTTTAGAAAATAGCATCAAATGAATTGCCTGACACATCCAGTAGCTTTATCTAATTAGTAAAAGCAAATATAATTTCCGAGAAAAACAGTTCTCTCAAAACAATATCGCATATGCTAATTGAATTTAAACCCTATATAAAATTTTAAGCGAAGGAAAATTTTAATTGTTAACATCCCGTTCCTCATAAGAATCACCGATAAAATATCTGGTAATAATATGGAAGATTCTTAGCGAAGAGAGCACTTTAGCGAACTTCAATGTTATAGGCTTGTGTTTTCAATATTTTTAAGTATTATTGGCGAAATTGAAAAGGCAATTCGATATTTCTATTTGGAAAATTCTAAATGAAAAAAGTTAGTAATTGCAGCTAATACTTATTCAACCAAACATTAAAAAACAAGTAATAATTGGCTGTATTTTTATTTAAATTTGATTTTTCTATCTATTTATTTCATCTTGAAATTATTACTTGCTTTTCAAAAGGCGCTTATTTCTTATTGGATATTAATTTTTAATGATACTTGATACATTGCAACCTATTATGCTAAAAAGTCTCTTATGTAAAGAGTCTCACATTTATATATTTCATTGAGGAGCCTATATTTGCTAAATAAAAGCAATAATGTTATTAATTTCTTTTTTATTGTGATTTTATACACTGTAGCACTTCAAGCTATAAAATTGTCCCTCCATTAAGAATTTTCTATATTACACTTATTCTTAGCTTCAATTATCTAAACCCTTAGTTATAGTTTACATAAATTGTAATCGCATATGTTTAATTTATGTATGTGAATATAGCTGATTCAAGAGTATTTTTAATTTCTAACTTTTATTTAGTAATTATATTTTTATTTAAATAATGTTTTTTTAATTTTTTATCTATTGGCTCTGTTAATTAATTAAACACTATAAAAGTTATTAATTCTTATAGATTTAAAAGGCGCGTAGCTATTTCGGGTGTATTTTCATTTTTTTATAAATATTAAACTACAATTTTTGGCTAATCTAGCATATTTTTCAAATTCATTTTATTATTGTATAACCCTTTCAATGGCCAACAGTCTTGAAAATTTATTAAAATCATAATTGGATATACCAAATAAAAGTTATTATCTGTTAGGTACATCGAAATAGATATCCAATAAGATTTTATTATTTTTATTAATTTATCGGTTTTTCATTTGGCTGGATAATTTTGGTGGTTCAACAAATACCAACCGCTCCTGAAAGGGTTAACAACGGACGAAAACACTGTGAATAATTTTAATATAGAAAATAGGTATATGCTCCTCAATAATCTTCAATAATATTTAGATTCGTTTGGAGTCATATACCTTTTCGAAGAACTATTCGCTAATAGTCATAAATTTTCTGTTCAAGATCTATTAATTAATGAAACCAATCAAATCTGCCAAATTAGCCAATAATTAGATATGGTAACGTTAACAGTGAAAATTTATTAAAAATAAACTTCGATTCTAAGAGTCATCATAAAATCGAGATCAATGATGAATAATAAAATAGAGCAGGAAATAACTGAGTCTAAGCGAATAAAGCAAAAAAATTAGCGGCTCATAGCTTTGGATGAAAACTACTTTAAAAATAGAAGTAAATAAACTTTTTAAAAATGAAAACTTAAGAATATTTTAATAACTGATAAAAAAATACACTAAATTATTTTTTCCAGGGTAGACTATGAGTGCAGCATTTTTCGACTTTTAACATCTAATAATTTTTCTTTTGATATTTTTATTGCTGCTTATTTTCATTTCATTTTAATCCCTTTAGTCACTTTTATCTTAGTATAATTATAAACATTATTATATTCTAAAAAAAAATTAGATATTTTGACGAAAAAATTTTTTTGAATGTCACAGTTTATTTTGAAAATCGCTATTTTAAGGCTTTAGTTAACTATAAAAATTTAAATAAATTAACTTTTCACGTATACTTTTACACTAGATTGCATCTTATGATAACATAATTTCATTTAAGTAAATAGATCATTTATAATACAAAGACGAATGTTTTTTTACAATAGCATATTTGGACAATTATAATCACATTTTTTTTCAATCTTGGCTCGTTAGAATACAAATCTAGAACCAATTTTTTATATAATTTTAGAATTGAATAAAAACCGAATTTTTAATACGTATATGTAGTACCAAAAATCCTCCAATTGAAAAAATCAGCTGAATTTACATAATACAATACCTTTTTACATATTTTTATAGCTGATATTTTTTATTTTATTCTCAAGGCATTTATTGAGAGTAATTTGTAAGTTTATAAAAACTTATTAATTTTTTTTATAAAATCATAGTTATAGCGATTTTTTCAAGGGCTACTCCAATACATTAAAGGCTCAATTCTCACAAATTATTGGTTAAAAGATTATTTTTAACCTATTTTAGTCTTGTCAGGATGAATGGTTATTTAATATTTGGTTAGCATAATAAAAAACTAACATATGTTTGCTGAAGTCATTTTAAAACTATATTTTAAAAAAATAAGCTTTAAATATATTAGCAACACTATTTTTTTTCGTAATTATGTAAAATTAAGCAAATAAAATGCTTTATTCTGTCTCTAATATATTTTTTTTATTGAAAATTAATTCATGGAAAGAAACTTTTTCTAGTATACTTTTACAGTAATATCCTAATATTTTCAATTTCAATTGACAAATGAGCAAGTTAATCATTATTAGTATTAGTTTTATCAGTAAATACAAATAATTATTTCTATCAGAAACTATGAAAAAAATGTTACGATACTATAAAGAATCTCCGATAATAACTGTAGCATGAAAGATCTTAAATTCAATCACCTAACCAAAAGGCTATTCTGTGTTTGTCTTTTTTTTTCTTGTAGAGCTTAGATGCTATATGATAAATAATATTGTATTGATATGTTATACAAAATTAACTTGGGAAATCGGTAACTTGTATTTTTTTATTTTAAATCCTGGACACTTATATTACTTATATTTTATTTTTTTATTTTATAAGCCAATCGATTTTTTTAAGCATATAGCGTAATAACAACTTTAAAATACATTGCTAAACAGATGATTAAGTGATATATCATTATTGGAATACCCTTAACCTCAATTTTAATCGTTTTATTAAAAATAAGATCAACCTTGAATAAAATCGAAATTAACTAAGTTATGTCACAGAATTTGAAATTTTTCCATATTACCATCTTTTTTATTTTTATTATAAAATAAATAATCCATTTTTTTATTTCTAATGAGTTTAATACTTCAAAATTCAAGTTAAATGACTAAAGCCTTTTAATAAGAATAAAATATTAATTCTTGCTACTTGGATCGACAATAGCCTTTATTGTGATTTTTCTTATATAGATAACTTTCGCTAATACAATATATAACTAGAGCACTATATTAAAAGAGAGAGAGAGAGAGATAGCAGTTAGCTTTAATAAAAAAGAGCCTTTAAATATATAAATTAGCTAAATTATTATACTCGCTACGCAAAATACTACATAATTTTATAATTAATTTGGGTACATTCTTAGCGCTTGATTTTTCTATATTATTGCCTAGAATATTAAATAGCTGTATAAATATCTTTAAAAAAATATTAATCATGCTTACGTGTGTGTATTTATAGCATCTTAATATCAGTTATTTAGGTGCATTAAGATTCTCTTATAGTAGTAAAGCTGCTTTAGACCTTAAATTTTACAATTTCTACTAACAGTTTGTATATTCTTACCTGAAGAATTAAATTCACGAGACTAATTAAATACTAAAATGTATATGCACTAAATTATAGTAAATTATAACTATAAAAAACTTCTCTTTTAACGGATATACGCCATTTAATTTGTATTTTATCGTGTAATCTTATTAAACTTTTTAATTGAATTTAGATCTTATTGTACATTTTTTTCTATATTTTAGTCTGACTGCCATATCTTATAATTAAAGATTGATAATTATATTTAATTTATAGCACGATACACACGTTTTATTAAAAAGACCATGAATATGTCGTAGAGTGATTTAGCGGCAGATTACAAAGAAATAAACTATATTAAAGGTAAATTGATAAGAACCTAGCGAAAAAAAAAAGAATTTTTTTTTAGATTTGCGTTATTTATTTATTTTGAAATTTTGAAATTTTTAATATAAAGAGCGACTTATTTTATAAAGATAAGAAAAGGGTCGAAAGCATTAAAGTCTGTCGTATAAAATGAAATACAAAAATAATAATACTAACATTGAATCAGAAAATATACGACTTTTAGCTCGCCGAATTTGTATAAAAAAGCTAGAAATTCCCTAGAACTTTTGGCATGTCTTCTGAAAAAAAATATTATAAATTAAAATAAAATACCATCATACTTTTTATAGTTTTAGATATAGATTTTATAAATAACAAATAAATAAGTGTAAAGTATAAAAAAGAGTAAAAAGTAATTAAATCTTAAATCATATAAATATACTTCATTAAATTTTTTTAAATTTTGATGCTATTTAAAACTTTTAACTTAAAACCTTAAAACTTATTTTTAATTTTTATTACCTTATTTTTGAACAAAAAATTCTTTATAATTCATCAAATTAAAATCCTTACTTGAAAATAAATGCTGCTTTTTATTAATAGCTACCACAAATACAGTTCTTTTTCAGCTAAAGAATTAGAAATAACTAATAAGAATTTATATATTGGTATTTTTTATTATAATAATTTAACCAGAATAATATTTTTCACTTCAATATATTGTATTCAATTTTTAATATAATATAATTAATAATATAATGTTTTGTTTTATAGAAAATTTTTAAATACTTTCAAGATCAATATAATTTGCGCTATTTTTTATTTTTAACTATATAAAAATGGAGGATTTTTGATAAAAAAATATCAGGTGGATTATTTACAAGTAAAAATGGTTGCTTTAATGTGGAAAAAGTAGGCATACCACAATTTATCTCGAAATATAAATAGATCTAAGCTACATAAAATAACTAAAATATACAATTGTGTTTATTCAGATAATTTAATAGTAATAATCTAATTATATAAAAAAATTCGAAGATAAAAAAAAACTCAAGGAAAAATTAAATAAACAAATAAAAATTTTTTGAGGTTTTTAAAAACCATCAATTTGGTGTTTATTGCTTAAAATTGTAATAATTTAAATACTAGAGCTTCTAAAAAAAATGATATTTAAAAATAGTACTTATATACCTTAGCATAACCCATTTGTATATACAAGCTCCCATATAATCTAAGCGCAAAATTTATTTAATACTATTAGATTCTAAATTTCAGATTATATATACTTTCTGTCATATCATTAAGCTATTTTTTCCTGTTATTAATATATTTAAAGAGTTAAATAAAAGAAAATCAAATTGTTTTAATTTTAATTCGTCATTTTTTCCTGTGCATTTGCAAGTTTTTTTTAATTGAAACTTATTTTCATGCTATTTTCTATATATGTTACGATAAATATTATATTACGTGCTAAAAAAATTATTATTATAAATTTTATAACAAGTTAACAGCTTTTTTTTACCATAATAAACTTATTCGCTGTAATTTTGTCTATTAACAGACTTTTATGGATTTTTTATCGTATGAAACTTTTTAATGATATACATGAAATTTTCAATAATTATTCAAAATAATTTTCATTTTGAAAAAAAAAAAATATATATATATATATATATATTTTATTCAGCCTTTTTAATTTATCTGCATTTATACCGACTATAAAATAATTATCCTCAATATTCATAAGTAATTTATCACAGAAAACTTGGATTAATTTTATTTAAAAAGATATTTTTGTGAATAAATTACTTTTTCTATAATTTAATAAAACCTTTAATATATTAAATAAAGCTTATTTATCTATATTTAATTTGAATTTACACTTAAAATTTTTCACGATTTATGCTTCATTTTATATTCCTCGAATTATTTGATTTCCAATTAATTTTTTCTTAAAAAACTCTATTTCGATATTAAATTCAATATATGAATTCGCTTGATCTTTATTTTTTACTATAAATACTTGTTTACAAGATAGATATGTGCATATTTTTATAATGTAAGTTTTTTTTATAATTAGATAAATCCATTTCATAGCTATCATTCATATCAGAAATATTGGTTCTAATATTTTAATATTTTAATTTTTTTTTAATTCTGTATCCAGAAACTAATCTCAGCTTTAATTATTTAAAGATATTTAACATTATTTTAGTTACATTTAAGCTATTTATATCATTTTATTTAAATTTGATGCAATTTCAATTTAGTCCAAATATTTATGATATGATTTTAAACTGCTTCTTTATCACCTTTATTGAGAATTTTAAATGAATATTTCTTTTTAAGTTGATTTAACCCCTGAAGATAATAATAAAATAAAGAATTATGGAAAATTTTTATTTAAAGATATTATTTAATATTTTCTTATTTAAATTATGGATAATTCTTGATATAATTGAATTCAAATTTACGTTTATTTTATTATATGTTCTGGTATTAATTGAATTAATCTTTTTTTAACGCACGAAAAAAGTGTCATATATCATAATTAATTCTGAATTTTCAACTAGGTCAATATCCAATAGCTTTAATTTTTCATAATTATCTAGTATTGATTTAAATAAACCTAAGAAGCTATTTATAACACTTTCAATAGATTATTATATTTTAAATAGTTTTATATTTATAAAAAAAAAAGAATTTTTGAACGAATGCAGTTTTTATTTTTAGAATATGGAGCTTTCTTAATGATATTTTAATTTAATGATCCCGAAAAAAATTTTAACGGTAGTAGTACTTTAATTTATGAGAATAAGTAATACTCGAGTTTTTTGCTCAATTTATTCATTCCATCAAGATATTTCCATATATTTAATGAATGATATATATCTTCAATATTTAATTAAAGATTATAAATATGTTAGTGATTTCCCAAACATTTCTGTCAAATTAATTTCATTTGAAAATATATGAAATATGTATGTCGGCGAATTCAAAGTTTTTCACGTAGTATAATTTATTTAATAATCATTCATTAGATATATATGGGCTAGATTTTTAAATTTTAAAGATTGAAATATTAATTTATTGCAATGATTTTATTTTTTTTAGCTTGATCTATTTTTTTATATGATAAATAATATTTAGACTTAAAAAAACAGTAAAACCTTACGAAATTTGAAAAATTATATTAATAAAATAAAAAATAAGGTGAAATAAGTTCCAAAAAATTTCACTTTATTTATTTAATTGCTATGAAAATCCAATACACAAAAAAATAATATTTAATTAGGAGTAATGCAATGAATAATATTTAATTTATTAATATCAATTCTAGATATTCGAATCTTTAAAAGTTAAATAACTGACATTTATATATTTAATACATTAAAAAAATCATATTAATGCCTATTTATTGATTATACAAGTATACAACGCCCAGTATAATTTAATATTTAATAAATTAAACTTAGATATATTATTTTATATTTAGCGGGTAATTTTAAATCTTATTTATAAAAAAAAATACGATAAATATGCATCGATAATAAGTTCTATTTTTTTAAAATTTTTATAAATAATATTGCTGAAATATGCCACTCGTATAATGCTTATGAAAGAATTAATTATGTTATTGTTTATAAGAACAATATTTTTTCTCGGAAAACAAGCCTTTTTTGAAATTAATTCATAAACAAAGATTTATTACTGTCATTAATTATAATTTTATCAAATAAATTCTTATTATTGTATTTTATTTGTCAAATAAACTGAAAAAAAGGATTTCTAACTATTAAACTATCATTGATAAAGTAAGAATCAGTTTCTATTATGATTTTAATATCAAATTTTTTGCATAATGTGAATATTTTAGATATCAATATTCACTTCATTTAGATAATATAACCATATTATAGCTTTTAAGAAATTTTTTTTAATGTATAATTAACTTTATTCAAAGATAAAAAAAAATTATAAATATTGGAAAATGTTAAGGAAATTAAATTTATATTTTTTTTTCCTAAAATCTAATTGATAAGCAATCAGTATCTAGAATTTTTTTTGGATACTATCTGCTACCTTTATTTTTTTTATTTAGCATTTTAGATAAATTCATGAGAAATAATATGTTTTTTTGATTATTGGTTTTTTTAAATCCTACTAAATTGATTAATTTAAAATTTAATTGGTGAAAAAATCGAATTTTATGGTAAATAGCTTTACATAAAATTCGGTAATTATTATATTAATATAGAAATAAAATATTTCTTTAAATTATTTTAACCGATTTATTTTTGTAAAGTTCTATAAACCATATACTATAGATTATTGATTTATTTCCCTTTATTAATCAGTTTTTTTAAAAAAAACTCTATATTTCTTCTTAATCAATCAAGAAATATTATAAAAAGGTCATATAATTATTTAGTTTTATTTTTGTGCAATTTTCTCCATTTTTTCTAATTAAAAATTATAAGTGTAGGTATTTTTTTTGGTATTAGTATATTACTTAATCATACTGTATCTTTTTCTAGAAATATTAAATAAATACCAAATTAAATTTTGAAATAAAAAATTTTCCCCGATAACGCTAGATAATATTAAAAAATTTGCATTTAATAAAGATTAAAATTCATTTCTAGATATAAATTTTAATATAAATTTTAAATTTTATCCATCAATAAAAATTTTTTTATTTTTGCATTCTATTTTAAATTGTAAACTAGGTATAGATCAAATTATTTTAGATATTTCATTGCTTTTACCACATAATAGTAAAAATTATATAATAAGTTGCATTTTTTGTTTAATAATATGAGTTATATTTTTATTTTCTCTTTTATATGAAAATTTAATATAATTTTTTAATTATTCCTCATTTATTAGAATTATACTCAATTTCTATTATATTAACGATAGTTTTAATTAGATTTTTTTATTAAACTAATATTATCTCAATTTATTTTAATGTTAGAGCTAATCTTTAATTTTTAAACATAATTTTATATTTCGATATCACTGTCCAATATATGTTCCTAATATTAATTTTTAGAAATCTGAGAATGTTTAAATATAATTTAAATATAAAAAAAACTAATAAAAAAATATTTAAAAAAAAATTCACAAAAACTCTTCCACACATAAAAGCTCCATATTAATCAAGAATGAATTCAAAGGGGGTGGCTAATATCCTATACTTTCATACATAATCGCTATTGAATCGTATATTTCGACCAAAAATTTCGGCTTGTGCAGTTCGAAGCTGATTCAAAGATATTGTTGAATCAAATCCCTCAAGAATTTTTAATATAGTCCTAGTCTTGGAAAGTTAAAATTAAAAGTGTAAATGAATCTTTAGAGCTTATTAGCGTCGATATGAACCGTAAGGTTGCCGGTTATCTGTGATTTATTCACCTAATTCAGCATATAAATATGTGTTTGACTGAATAATGCGCATATAAAAAGAATAAAATTATTTAAAAAGATTTAATTTATATTTTTTTATGCTAATTTATGTATAAACAAATTTCAGCGGTTTTTAATTTTTCAATTAATAACTTAATTAGCAATTAGATGTAGAGTCATCAAAGAAAAATTATAAATTCCAAATGACAAATATAATTTTAGTTATTATCTCTTTTTAAAACTATAAAATTTAAAACCAATATCTAAAATCATAAGTTATATATTTTTATTTTTTCAATGGTTAGATAAGCATACACTTAAGAAAAGATAATTTAATATTCATAATGCTTCGATTTATACTCATAGGATATCTCTACAAAATTTTCATCAATTTAGAAATTTCCTATGCCATTATAATACAGACTTCTATCATTTTCTGTCGATAGATGAATTTATATATTTATTGTGATCATTTTCGAGCATTTTGCAACATATTGCAAAAATTTCCAAAAATTAATTTTTTTATATTTATTTCAATATTCCAACATTATTATTTTTAACTTTTATAGGTTAAAAATTATGACAAAATTTTTGATAATTTTTTTTTTTTTTTTTTTTGAAATAGAGAAATCTACTCTTTAATTGTTGCTATTTAAAATAATTTAAATGTTAATTTTATTCTAAATCAGGTGAATTTTCCGATAAAACCGTCTTGTTATTTTATTAATCAATTGGCTGATTATCTGCGAACATATCCAATAATATTGTATAGATATAAAGGTAAATATATATATTTATATTTTCCTGACCGATAAATAGGGCAATTTCTATAGCCAGGTATTGAGTTCTAATGTTACGGTATTTCTGGATATTTTTAGTTTTCTTTAAAAAGTCTTTAACATCTACAGTTGGATTAGTTTTTTTGCTCAAATAATTATTCATTTCAACTTTAATTAAAAAGGTTGAGAAAATGGATTTATGTTATTCCCAAGTCAAATTATGCAAAAAGTTAGTTGATAATCTATACATCTTTAAAATTTCAAGAAATTTTTTTTTATAAACTTTATAAAAATTGCAAGCTGGAACAATCAGTGAAAGGTCCAATGTTTTCATATAAAATGAGAATCGGGAGTAAAAGTAGTTGCTTTTAATAAAATATTAATTCGGCTATGTTTGGAGCTTGAAAAATGAGTTTTTAAAGTATTTTTAAAGTATTTTTATTTTGGTATCATGGTGCCTTGTAGGAATTCTCGCTTACAGTTTCAGCATACAACGTATTTTTATATGAATATCTAAAAAGATATGTATAGATATAGGATTTGAGTTAGTATGGGCGTTGCTTTATGGTAATCTTTAACTATTAGAATGGTTTATCACCAAGGTTACTATTGACTGAATTAGGATAGACTAATTATTTGTGGATACTTTAATAAGAAATTTACTCGGATATAATTAATGCCAGGGTAAATAATATAATGTGTGTGAGGATGAGAGATGAGCAAAATTAATAAAATAAAAGCGGGGGGGGGGGGTTTATTGCGTTAAAAATACTTTAAAGTAGTTAACAAAATGAATATTTTTATATAACTCTTCTATCAAGGTTGGTTTCTTTGTGGTATGCGATATAGTAAAAACAGTAAATAGATACAAACTAGATCATAATATTTCCAGATTACATTTTGTTTGGAGTAAATGTAAATAGCGATTTGTATTAAACATGGCCACAATAAAGAAAATAATTTTAAATTAGAGAGATAGCTTGACTTGAAGCAATACCTGCTAGGACCTTTCGATTGGGTAAATAGATACCCGTTTCCGTTTAGGTACGCAGCCGGCAGACAGGCAGAGGAATTTATTAGTATTAGAATATTTGTTTTTTTATGCCGTGATCCAACTTTACTATTTTTTTTTTTTAGTTTACTTAACCACATAGTTTCTATTATTGTTATCGTACCAATAAAATTCCGTGATAATAAAAAAAAAAAACGAGAGATGGTATGATTCCTGGAGTGGTGGATGACTAAAAATCTAAGGCGAATGATTGCTACCAATAAAAGGGTCCGATTAATTTAATACCAACCATTTTTTTTTTTTTTTACGGGATGCGAACCGTATTTTACAGTCCATTTTATTCGCTAGTATATTTAAGAAAAGCTGCGGGAAAGTGTATGTTTATATATATGTACTACGTGAAAGTGATCCTTTTTAGGAGATTAGTGATCTTTATGTAACTGTGATCGTATAGTTCTAATTGGCTAAATATCGATGTTTTTTTTGAGCCACCATGAAAATAAAAACCAGATGATATTTTTGATTAACTATAAATTACCAATAGTTTTACTTAATCTTCTTTTCTATTAAGGGGAATCTTATAGAAGGGGTTACTTTTAGGCGTAAAGGGTTACAGTTAATAACCCTTTCGCGGGCATTATTCTGTATTTGATCTACTAAATCGAGATATCTAGATTCAATAGTAAAAATTTAATTTCGGATTTTTAAATATTATTGGCTTATTGGTTTATTCAGCAAATAATATGATTTCTTTTAAATAAAAAACGAATCATTAAATTTGGGGGTTTAAAGAGTATTGAACAGGAAAGCGGTAAAGTTGATTAAAATAATAGAGTTAATGAGCCCAAAAGAGCTTTTTTATAGCGTATAATAATTTCAAAATGCATTTCGAATCCAGCCAATTATTATCTTTATAAATATTCTGTGAAATACTTTAGCTGCAACAGAGTACTTTCTATATTCAGAATCTCCCAAATAGAAAAGAAGATTAAGTAAAACTATTGGTAATTAATAGTTAATCAAAAATATCAATTGGTTTTTGTTTTCATGAATTTTTTTTTTTATCAGTTTATTAAACAAAATTTTAAAGTTTACAAAAAACTATAAAAAAGTATTTAAAAAGATAAAAAAATATTAAAAAAGTAATTTTTCAACCGACCCCGCTCCGCTGCTCTAGCAGCTCCATACCCACTGGGCATTGGATCAAGGATTTATTGTGATGAAGGTTCAAAAAAAAAAACATCGAGATTTAGCCAATTAGAACTATACGATCACAGTTACATAAAGATCACGAATATTCAAAAAAGGATCACTTTCACATAGCACATAAATATTGTTTTCTAATATAGTAAAACTGATAAAGTAAGGCTGATGGAGTAGAAAAAAGATATAAATTTTATTGCGAAAATCTTTGAGTATTGAAAAAGCCACGTATGTAAGTGTAACAATCTAACTAAATGGCTTGAATGTACGGCTAAAAGTAGGGGGGTATAGGTGGCGCTACAAGGAGTGACGTTTTTTTATGTTTTGGGTAGAGTGGCTTATTTTAATGTCATTAAAATAAAAAAGGATGTTTGGAATGAAACTATATTCTAGGAAGAAATTGCTATCAACAAAAAATAATAAATACAAATAAAAAAGCAAACAAGTGCACAAACCTGAAATTGATAATTTTATGGCGGGTGGAGTGTAGTAGGAAATCCTTTTTATTAAAAAAAGGAGAAATGGAGAATTAATTTCACAAGGAACTGATGTATCACGTCGAGACTAGTATAATAAAAGAAATTTATGGTGAGACGAAATTTTTTTTATTAAAAGAGGAGTATAGGATATATATAACAAAGAAAATTTTATTCAAGGGTACA
>LSSN01001613.1:0-16109 GCA_001970855.1 Smittium culicis
TAGAATATTAGTTTTTTTATGCCTTGCACCGAATTTCTATTTTTTTAGTTTATTTACCGCGTATTTTCTATTATTGTTATCGTACCAATAAAATTCCGTGATTAAAAAAAAAAAAATATGAAAGAAATATAAAAATGATTGATATGGGTGTTGCAATTGCAAAAAATTATTTGAATTCAATTCTATTCCAAAAAATAGTGTAGGCTTAGAATGTGCGGAAATAAGTCTTTATTTAATTCAACCCTCAAAATTTTATTATAAATTAAATAGTTAGAATGGCCAATATTGAGTGTTTGAACTAAATTTGGAGCATGTAAAAAACTGTTTGATTCGATTAGAATCAACTTTGAAACTTGTAGAAAATCGATTGAATCGATTAGAATCAACTTTTAAACTAGTAGAAAATCGGTTGATACATTTAGAATTGACTTTGGGTTGTACTTATGTAATATGAAAAAAAAAATTTTCTGCCGCGTCACGAAATTTTTTTTTAGAAATTGTTTGGGCGTTTTCTACAATCGAATGAAACTTTTAGAAATTCGATTGCAAAACCCTGTATCTGCTAATAAGATAAACATTTCTTAAATTTTTATAGGGATTTGGGAGTAAACTTTAAAAAAATTTTTATTGGCTTATTTATATAATTTATACTATACACTCAAATATCTCGATTTAAAAAGTTTGTTCTTATTTATTTTTATCCACAATTAGAAATAAGGCATAATATACTCATTTTAGTCATTTCCAATTCAATATTGCTTCTATTATTTTATCTTTAAAAATAATGAATTTGTCTGCCTTCCAGGATCCGAATGATTACGATGATTTTATGTACAAGTCGTCTGATTCTGAAGAGTAAGTCCAAGCTCAATTAAACAATCATTTTAAACCCCAATGAATATATTATAGTTTCTAAAAATCACTTTTTTTAACTCCTCCTTATTTTATCCATTTTTCTTTTGGCTTTTCCTAATAGAAATGAATTAGATAGCGAAGAAGAAGATAAAATATTAAGTCATTTGTATTATCAAAGTGAAAGTTCAGCAATCCAAGCCATAGAATCAAATTCAGATAAATTGTGTAATAATAATTTCCCCGTAAAATTAATATCAACTGAAAACAAAAATTCCAAAGTAAAGAAAAGCAATAACGATAAAGTAAAACAAGCTAAAAACAAACCCGTTCAAGAAAGTCAAGATATCATCTCTAATGACAGTGAATTAGATACTATAGACCACAATAAAAATCATGAAACTAATTACTCAAAGTATAGCATATCTAGCAAAGCTAAAAGTAAAAACTCTGTCATTGACCTTAGTTTAAATTTAAAAAATGATAACTCCTTAACAACAATCGATTCTGACGAAGAAAAATCCAATGCTATAGCTGAAATACAAACTGCTCCTGATGGTAGTAATAATATTCTTTCACAAGTCACTGCAGAAACAGATACCAATAGCTCAAGTAACAATAAAATTTTTGAAATAGACAACTCTTTTGAAGATATCCCGAGTGATGAAAATGAGGATAAAGAAAAAGAATCAAGTTTGTTTGTTATTGAAACATCTAGAGATGTTCCAACTCAAACGCTAGTTTTAGATAATGACAACGGCCCAATTGACGATTTGGAGACTGAAGAACAAGATTACTTGTCTGATGACAGCTATACTTACCTAGATGATGCAAATTTTAAGGTATGTCTTTCATTTTATATCGTTTTGTTTTCTATTTAATTTAACACTATAATTATTTTTTTTTTAAATTTAAAATATCTTTTAAATAATTATAGGTTAAAAGTCGATATTACGTAGAAGAAAAAGAAATAACCTGCAGGTCTTGCAAAAAAAGTGGTCACATAGCTAGAGACTGTAAAGCAAAAATATGTAATAATTGCGGCAAAGAAGGCCATTTATCTTACGATTGCGCTGATCAGATGGTTGTTTGTCATAACTGTAACCAAAGAGGTCATGTCTATTCAAGATGCCCAAATCCAATATCAACTGGAGGCCCCCAGAGGTGTTACAGGTGTTCTTCGAGGTATCATCATTCTGAGGTAATAAAGTTATTTCTTGTTTAGAATCTTTTTCTACAAAAAAAAATTTTTTTTTATATTTTTGTTTTGATTTTATATTTATCTTTATACTCAATTTTTAAATACGCTTGGTTTATTATACTCCTTTAACAACCTCTAATTTTATCTTGTGCTTTATTAGGAATGTCCAACTATATGGAGGCGGTACAAACTATTAGATAACCTTGATACTGTAAGCAAGTTATAAAATATTAACAATATTTACCGTAATTTATATTGCTATTAGCTAAATCAGAATTAACAATACTTTAGGTTCATATGCCTAAAAATATATACTGCTACAACTGTGCAGAGAAGGGTCATTACGGTGATGATTGTTACCAACCATTCCCTAGATGGTGCAGTTTTAAAGATGACACAGCTTTTAACAGAAAAAATCTACCCAAACTCAGCAAAGTTCATGTTGAACTTAGTAGCGATTCGGATACTAAGAACATCAATAATAAGAGATCTAACAAGTCGTATATGGATTACTCTAGCGACTCTGATGATATGCACGATAGGGGAAAAAGATCTGTTTTCAGTAGAATCCAAACAGATAACGATAGTTCGTATAGGAGACAGGACTACACACATCAAAGGGATTTTGATAGAAATCAAGGTCAGCGTAGGTATAACGATAGTTATGGGAACAACCAAATGAATAGGTTCCAAGGGCGTGGAGGAAATAATTATGATAATGGTGGATATAATAGAAACAACAGCAACAATTTTAATCAAAGGCAGTCAAATCAACATAACTCTAACTCATTCGCCAGTTTAGCACAGAGGTTGAACCGAAACCCAAGCGGAAATCAAGGGTACAATGACTCATACGGCCGAAATTCTAGCAATAACAACCGCAATAATAATTCTCAGTCTTACTCTGGAGGATTTGCTAGATACACAGACCACGGAGAGTTTAACAGCCGCAACGAGCATAGCGGCAGGTTTCATATGGGCAGTACTCCCAGCAGAAACAATAATAATAATAATAATAATAATATCAGGGGGTATGCCAGTAGGTCTAATAGAAGATGAAATCAGTAAAACTAATACATTACTAATAAATATAGAATATTGGTCTAGATAACATTGAAAGTTTATATAATGATGCATATAATATCTAATTTTATTTTATTTTATTTTATGTTTTGATAACTAGTCAAATTGTGTTATATATATTGTACATTTTTTGTTGAATATAATTTTTTTCTCCTAATGTTTGAGTATCGCATTTTTTAGAAATTTGTAGTTCAAAAAAAGTTAACTAGCACTAATATATATTATTTGAAATTAGCTGGTCTATTTTACAAAAAGTGTGTGAAATAACAATAGATTCCTATTAACTTGACTGTAAAAAAAACAAATTTTATTTTTAAAAGTGTGTAATAATTGAATTAATGAAGGTATTTCACCTTGATTAGTGGTTACTTCAATTTTACTTATAAATTTTCTAAATTCTAAAAGAAATTGAAGCATAAACTAAAAACAAAAACGGTACAATATGAAATGTTCGTAGCTGTGGTTTATTTTGAACGTTATCAAATACAAATTTACGGCTGATTTTGGACTTTAACCAAGAAATAATGATAAACAATTTTTTTTGGGTGAAAATCATAAAGTAATTGGATGGATCATTCTTTAGAAATGAATATTTATCGCGGCCAAAATGTTAATCAAATTAGTAATTCGCACAGGTTTATCAGTTTACTAAAAATTGTCTAATGAAGTAATTAAACTGTTTTTATATAATTGAGTTGGTAAATATAAAGTCAGAGCATTTAATAAAAATTCGGTGTAAATTTAAATCTTTCTATTTTATTTAAATTTTATACAACTTCGTAGCTAGGAAGTGGGACTATTTAGCCGAATTCAGTTTTGTACATAGAATCTTTAATAATGGGGCTGCTAACAACAGTGCGTAAAATCAAAGAGAAAGAACGCGAGATGCGAATTTTGTTCCTGTAAGTCATTAGAAAAAGAAAAAAGAATAACAATTCCATTAACTTTATATTATAAAAACTATATTTAATGATCACAAGCTCGATTGCCGTCCATTTTGGTTTTTTAACGGATATTGTACTTTTTAATAAGGCTTCTCCGCTAATGTCCATTTAAAAACCGTTTATTTTTACCTAGAGGGCTGGACAATGCCGGTAAAACGACCGCTGTGAAAAGGATAATGAATAAAGATACGAGCGAAGTTTCTCCGACTTTAGGGTTTACGATTGATTCCTTTGAACGTTCAGGGTAAGAATAAATAACTGAAATTAAAGAAAAAATTCACTATAGACTTGGGAAGATAATATGTAATGGGGCTGTACATCTTGCTTCCCATTTTAGCAAAAAAAAATTACATAGATATTCATATTTACCCTGTAGACAATCAATTCTTGATCTTTTTTTAATCTTTTTTGTAACAAGTAGTATAATTGTGAATATTGTGTGTTGTTAATAGGAACATTGTTAATGCTTGGGATGTTGGCGGTCAAAAATCGATACGGCCATACTGGAAAAACTATTTTGAAAAGACAGAGGGGATAGTGTGGGTGGTCGATTCTGCTGATCGGTATAGGCTCATGGACTGTGCACAAGAGTTGTCGGAAATTCTGACTGAACAAGTATGTTAATTTAATTATTTTTTGTAAAAAGTAGCTCCACTTAAATAGAAATATTTCGATTTCTTATTTTTTCACATAAAGTTAAAGTCTAAGATTTTTTTTTTTACTAATTTAGAGACTTATAGGTGCGTCTTTGCTGATTCTTGCAAATAAGCAGGATATAGAGTCTGCACTTTCAGTAGATGAAATTGCCAATGTAAATTCATTTAATAATTATTAAAACTGAAATTTTATTTATATACAACCTTTTTCTCTTTTCCCTTTTTTTAATTTATCATTTACACACTTCCACTCCCTTTACATGGAAACAATATATTTATTTTTCCTCGAGCGAGTGTGGAGGGAGTTGAGATATATATCATAACTTTTTAATTTAGCTCGTTATAATACGAATTTGTATTCTTGAATCATTTTTATAGGCTCTGGATCTAGAAAATATTAGAGGTCATTCATGGAAAATTGTTCCATGCAGCGCAATTACAGGTATGGGCGTAAACGAAGGTGTAGACTGGATAGTATCAGACATATCAGAACGAATTTATCGCAACCTGTGAAATATAAATGTAATTGGCGGATACCTACTCCGAAATACTTACCCTTTTACTTTTCAAATGGTTCTATATATTTATTTAAACTAGAAACTAGTGTTGAAAATATATTGCATGAACTTTTTTGCTATTATTTTGTATCAACTGAAGCAACTTTATTAAAATATAAATACTATTCGTATTAAATTTCAATTTTGAATATAATCAACTAATACGCGTAGTAAATATTCGATTTATTATCAGCTTTTTTTTTTATTTTAATTTACTTATTATTCTCGACTTATTTATTTTAATTTGTTTATTATTATTCACGACTTTTTATCTAAAACATCGAATAAAATCATTACAAGTCCATTCTTTTTTACAGTAATTATAAATAGCATAACAATCCACGTAAATATAAGCCTTTACACATTATTATATTTTACTAGTAAAATATGTTTTTTTTTGGGGGTATTATTGCGCTTCAGTTCCATTTGCTATAATTAGCACACCGCTCCTCTAAATAATCTACCATGTATCCATATGATCTCTAGGAACGAAAATGTGTTTTTATGTTCCCATGAAGTATTAGTCTTTTAAGCTTTGATATTAACCCTTTCAGGGGCGGTTGGCCTTTTTTAAATACCAAAATTATCCAACCATACGACAATATGATAAATAAATATAATATAGTAATAAATAATTGGCCGGTAAATTTTATATATCCAATAACAAATAAATATAATATGACTTATCCAATTATAATTTTTAAAAAAAGTTTAAGAGTACTTGCCCCGGAAAGGGTTAAACAAGTTTATTAGACAATAAAACAAATAAACTTAGCTAATCATCTTAATATTTTATAGGTTTTAATATTAGTTCTCCGCTTTAGCGTCAATTGGCTGCTTAATTTCAAAGTTGCTTTTATTTGGAATTATATGTGCGATTATAGGCTCTATCAAAAATTAGAATTCGCGGTCTAGATCAAAAATGGTTAACTATTGGCCTATCGTACTGTGGAGAATATTGAAGGGAATCAAATAGCGAATAAACTCTTGTATTTAAAGCAATAATTCAATAAACCCAATCTGAAGAATTAAGGTTTTATTTATTTGTAAAATTTCTCAAAAACTACAATATATATAATAAAAAAAAAAAAAAACTACAATATAAAACATAATCGCGCTTAGATTTAGTCTTAAATTATCGAATAAATCTTAGTTATCATAGAAGTCTTCTTGACATTTAATATACCCACTAATTGCTCTTTCTATTACAAAAATAAAAGAATATCGTATAACTATTATTTAATTACAATCGTGGACCTTACTTATATCCATACTAACAAAGAAGCCTTTTCTAGCTAAGATTATTAGCTTTCATAAATCCCTATTCAGCAAGAAAATCTCGCACTAATTCCGTAAAGTAATTTATTATATAAATAATGGGGCTTAAAGATTTGATACACAAGCCGAATTTCATGCTAAGCGATGAAGATAAGCTTATCGGCAAAGCCAAAAAGCGAGCATCTTTCAAAAACCTAAATTCAAGAAGATTCTCTTTTCCATTCAAGAAAGTTTCCTGGATGCCAGGATCTTCAAAAACTCAACAATCTGAATATTTTGACGATTACTTGGACAATCACAGCAGTACCTTATCACCTTCTTCAGGAAAAGCATTCAGCTTCGATGAAAGCACTTACATGATTAACAGAAATAAAGATATGCACGCCCGAGGTAAAAGAAATAACATCAATCTATATCGCACTAGAAGTTTCAGTTTTAATGATGAAATCCAAAGTATGTTTATTTTAAAATATTTTTTAATTTATTTCATCAGTTAGTTTATCAACTCTAGTTTAATGATTCTTTATTTAATTACTCTTATTTCAAATTGATTTTATTATAAAATTCAGTCGAGAATCAGCTGCTTACCCATGGTAGCAACGGAGAATCTTCCCGAAAAAAAAACGCTGGTTATCCTCGTGTTACCTCTTACTGTTTAGCAAATTCATACAACATTAGAGAAATTCAAAAAATGTTTAATAGAAGAATTGGAAATCATAAAACTGGCGAGAAAAAATCAAAGATATACGACGAGTGGTAATTTTCTAAATTAATTCATTATTAATAATCTTTCAATTTGTTTAAATTATTAAAAAAAATAGCATTATATTTATATACTTATTTCTGATCCTTTATTCTATAACAAATATTTATTTTCTTTATGGGTTTTCTTTTACATAGCTTGTTTATTCCTCAGTATTATTCAGACTTTAGCACTGTTGATGTCAATGAACGAACAGAATTACTAGAAAATCGTGCTGAGAGCGAATATAGCTTGGATGATGAAAACAGAAATAGAGGCGGTATACTTGGAGTTATCGATAGAATAGCTTTTAATAGCAAAGATATAATCCCAGAAGCTTTTGTTTTTGATTATGGAGTTGTTGTCACTTGGGGTATGACCGAAATAGAAGAGCAAGCATTTTTAAGAGAAATATCAATTTTTAGTTTAGAGCCTATAAGTTACCACAACCAACAAAAAGATGAATTTGGTTTTACTTATGATAAGGCAGAAGAGATAGAGGGGATCGAAAACTGTATAATTAGAAATGACTTAATAACCCTAGATCATGATCGCTCGTCAGCGACAAAATTGGCTATTTCCCATGCCATTGCCCAATCTGGAAAAATCTCTTTATATGAAGACTTATTTGAAGTTACAATAAACCAAACAAAGCGTATTCCACAATCACTTGCTAAACATGGTCACGTAAACATGAGCCGTACCAGCATCGCGAAAAAAATAGGTCAATTATTTATTATGCGTGTTAATGTCAGTTTAATTTCTAATATTTTGGACACCCCTGAAATATTTTGGTATGAACCCGACCTACAGCCCATTTACAATGAGGTGCGAAACTACTTGGAAATATCTCAGCGCATCGATCTACTTAATCATAGAGTTGGTGTTATTGGAAATATGCTTGAAATGCTAAGAACTCACATTAATGGATCACATGGTAAGCTCTATTTTTTTTTTAATTATAAATTACAAACTCGTTTTTCTTATATTCTTTTGAAGATACTGCGTAATTTAACCATTATTTAACAAAAAACCACTTATAAATCCCCTAATAGGCGAGTTTCTCGAGTGGATTGTTATCATTCTTATAGGTAAATACTTTATTTTTATTTAATTTTCTCAATTCAGAAAACTTTAAACGCTCGTTTAGATTATAATAACTTCTCTTTTTTTATTTATAGGTGTAAGTATCATGGTTATGAGTACCGAGCTGTATGTCTTTAGTTTATTGGGCTAAAAATTTCATTTTTTTTTATTTTATCAATATTATTGTTTTATTAAATTTTCACAACTTTTTTTAATAAATTCAATTAAACAATTGAATGCTTATTAAACCTCATAAATTACTTTTGTTTTTGTTTATATCTATTCTTTAAAGAAATTAACCCTATCATCTATAAATAGTCAGTATATATATGTAGAATTGTAGAATCAGACGAAGAATCAGGTTTCTCGTCACCTTATACAATTTCAGTTTCATCTACTTGCAGAAAATATTCTTTGTAAAATATTATGCTCTCAATAATCACCAATAAAAACGTTTAGGAAATAAAATATCGAATAAAGTGAATTGTATATTAAATTTAAAAAGAAGTTTGTAGTATAATAACACAATTTTAAAGAAAGGTATTATGATGCACTAAATCACAAAGTCATTAAAATATGCGAAATCCTTTATTTGTTAAAATTATCATTATTTAAAAAGCGTTCTTTGTAAAAAAAAAAAAAAAACTAATAGATAAGGCCAACACAGCCTCGATCAACACAAAAAAAAAAAACAATTAAAGGGACGACTAGAGGCATAAAGAAACAGGGTCAAAAAATACTCATTTTCATATGAATATTAGGCTAAGCAGAAGAATATAGTTTTTTTCCAAATATTGACATTATTTTTTCTTTGTTTACTTATAAATAATATAACTATAAATTTTATTACTTTTTTAAATTTTATTAAAATAATATTATAAAATCAAAACTACATACAAAAAAATTTTAATAATAAATTAAACTAAAAAAAATTCAACGCATTTTTTAGTAATTTAACAACTAATAGTTTTTTTAAACAGAAAGCTTATCTTAATAAAATAACTCGAAATAAACAAAAAAAAACCCTGTTTAACAACAATTAATGATTAACTCAGTATGAATAAGACACATACTACAAATAATTCATAAGACATAATCTTCTACATGTATTTATTTAAACTTGTTTAATTTTTTGATGAGAGTAAAAAAACTAATAAAGTTTAATCATATATCAAGTATTTATATTTACTTGGCAATACTAATCATTATGACGAAAAAACCGTTTTTTTCGCTTCAGAGATACGTTTAATAAGCATAATTAAAAAGAAAATTTTTTTATTACAATATTAACTGAAAAATTTAAAGGAAAGTAATGAATATAAATTATAAAAGAGAGTATGGTCAGTTTAAAATTAATTTTATAATTTTAATTAATTATTGAATACCATTAAATTTCGTTAAGAATGCTCGTCGAAATAAAACAATAATAAGAGCGATCTCACAAAATGTCAGAATTTTTAAAGTTACACCACAAGTGGAAATTTTTCCCTTAAATGACACCTTTTTTATTATTTGCTGATAATTAATCTTTATTAAATCGGTAATTTTGTTAAAAATTAATCGACTTTTTGAGAAAAGATTAATTTATATTATACGAGGAGAGGAAACATATTAAGCATTAACATATTATTGGATTTAACTAAACCGAAAATAAAAACCAAAATAAATAAAGCGAATAAAATTAACGATTAATATTTTTAAATTATTTAATATAAAGTTATACTAGCTTTAACCTTACCATCTTTCAGCAAAGGTAAAATTGATCCAGTTTTAGGTGCTTTAAATTTCACCACTCTGCATATAGTATAAATTAATCTTTGCCATAAAGAACTCAATTAATTTCAGCATTATACTTCAAATAATAGACATATTAAGTTGCCCTAAATTTAAAATATACTCAGTAGAGTTATTCGACGAATTTCTTATAAGTCAATAATATGTATCTATGACGTTTTAGCTTGGCTAAAATGTACGTGAAACTATATCATTAGCCGATACCCCTACTTCTCTGGCTAAGGTATCACTTATTTCATTCCCTTTGAGGATTGGTGCTACAGGGTCACGGATTATTAAATCAGATAATGAATGGGTTTATCTTATAATAATATCCACAGGTAATGGCTTGGAAGTATCGTTAACATACCTTATATGCCTATGAGCTACCCAATTGATATTTTTTTTGTAGGGAGTTATGGAAGGATTTGAATTTAATCTTTTCCTTGTAGACCACGTATGAATATACTGGTGATAGTATTAAATCAGAGTGGGTGTTAATCTGGTATGACTTTTCAATTGGGCAGCCACCACTTTTTTATTTAGGGGCTACTATTTCTAGATCTAGCACCCCTTTTACGATCCGGATACGTTTTTCGTCAATGCTATGGATGAGCTGGCGGGGAGAAAACCTGTTACTGATATCAGCCAGAAAAGCTCCACTATTATTTGCTTAACAAAGAGGGAACAGTTTTTGCCCCATTCTCGAAGCAATTCTATAACTGGTGATATATCCATAGTAAGCCTGATGAATAATTTAATAGAAGTATCATCCTATATGTTGATAAATTCAGAAAAAATTGGATGTGCGGCTAGCTCGCCTGAACTATTTGAAATTTGAAGAAGAGCCGATATGTAAAATTTTATTGGGCCTACTTTCAGCTTGTCTCTGTGTAAATTTTCACCAGATAGTTGATTATTTGAGGCGCGAAAATGGGAATGGATATCTGGTTAGATATTCTCCAATATAGAAAGCGCTGCTGGATAGAGCTTTACCAAGATCTACGATGATCAAGTCATTCATTGAAAAAGATAAATTAAATGGCGTAAGTGCCGAGACCTTGCGTTTCGAGGAAACGCCACTGACATTCGAGGCCAACAAAATCCAGTAATTGTTTTCCGAGAGCGGTGACTTTCTGCTTTTTTGACCCGAAGCTAGATTTTTTGCTTTAAGTAGAAGTGTATGAGAAATTGAAAGTGCCATCAGGTGTGGGGACAGAATAGCGGATATAAAAATTGAAGTAACTAGAGCCATTGTGATTCGCTCACTGTGAACCACTGAACTACCTGGGATATCAGATTCCAGGGTGGATAGTATTACAGATTGTCGAATCTGGACCATTCTTTACAAGGTTATTCTGTACCTGGTATTTTTTAACCAGGAACCAGCTGTAAAAATTTTCCAGCTTCATGTTCTGGAATGGTATAAAAAAATTGAAGTTTTAGGGCTCATACTGTGATTTCTGAGCCGAGAATGTCTGTTGCGATAGAGAAAAGATCTTTTCTGTTAATTCCAGTAGTTACGTGGAGGTTTTTCCCTTGGTTATCTTTAAATATGAGTGTGTGTTTGTGTTGTCTGAGTAGACTAATACTGATCGAACCACCACATTCTTGAGCTTCAGTGCATAAAACACCGTCAAAAATTCCTTTGTGTTGATATACAGTTTCACCACCTTGGGGTTACATATACTTTTGTAATAGTGGTGTCCTACTACTATTCCTAAAGATGAGTCGCTGAAGTCGGTAGATATCTCCAGATCTGGCGTCTGGGGCAAGATCGAGTGACCGTTATACTACGTTAGATGGTTCTTACAAAAGGTCTGACTCTGGATTTCCGGTTTCTTATACGTTACTATCGATGTCCTTGATTTCAATATTGACAGAGCTATGTTCTTGAGTTCTAATAGTCGGCGTAGCATCATTCTCCCAGCAAGCAGGGCGACTGACATCGACTGGGCCTTGCCGATGAAGCTCGTCAGACATCTCAATGTCGTCTGGCCAGCGTTGAGCAATCTGCTAGTTTCGCGTCGGAGATCCCAGATCTTTGCGGACGGAACCTTGATGGAAATTTTACTGGTGTTGATGACCATTCAAAGGTGTGTGATCGACTGAGACTGAGTAGTCGACGACTTCTCGGAATTGACATTGAATCCAAGCTCCGAGAGCTTGGAGTAGATTAAGCGCGCGTTTGTTTGGCACACGTTTTTGAATTCACCTATAATCAGCAGGTCGTCCAGATATGCAGAGGCTTGAATCCTTTTCGACCTGGCCCATTCTAGAAATGGGCGGAGGATCTTCGTGAAGACCAACAGGCTCAGTGATAACTCGAATGGCAGAACGCGGAAATGGAAGCAGCGGCAATTCCAATGAAATTAAACGCACTTTCTGCACTGCTTGTAGAACAAGATGTGAATGAAAGCATCCTGAATGTCTAATGACGTCAAGTAATCCTTCCGACGGATCATTCTGCAGATGGATGTCAGCGTCTTCAAATTGAATTTCTTTTCTTCCACGTGCAGATTTAGCTTCCGGAGGTCAAGGATAGGTCGGAGACCTCCTGTTTTCTTCGGTATCGTGAATATCAGACTGTAAAATACTGGTCTTTTCAGCTGTATCTTATCGATTGCTCTCTTGGATATCATGGAGGTTACATCTTTCGTCAGAAACCTCGCTGGACTCCCGGCTCAGCTTTCCTTTTATCCTCTTCCGGCAAAATTGATTCTGAGGTTGGTCTCTTAAAGGTGATTCTGAATCCCCTCTCCAATATGTCCCGTTCCCATCGAACTCCTGTTATTTTGAACAAAAATTATCTAAGCATAGCTATGTGGCCAGCTATATGTGAACCTTTCTGGGTCTCTATTGTGACCCCTTTCCACAGCCTCGACCTCTCGCGAGAAAATTTTATTAGCGGTCCTGGGTCTTTTAACTGGCTTCAGTGGTAGTTGCAGCTGCCGTTCTCGGCGCATTAAAAGTTTGCTGCTATCCGTATCCTTAGGTATCTTACTCTGCTGACTCCTGCGAAAGGGCTCGAATCGTTGTCGTTTCATGGCTGGTTTCTTTGCTATGAGGACGTCCAAAGTCTATTGATCCAAAGCGATTTGGCATTAGATTAAAAGTGTTGATTCAGTTTCTCAATAAGGTCCAATCACTTGTGAAGATTGCCTAACCTTGCTTGGGTTGCAATAGCGAAAAATACATATAAGAGAGCTCTAATTGTGCTGGTTGAAATAATTTCTGGATCTTTGGAGGTGCCAAAACCGTGGCTTTCCTAGATTTGGCGATGGTAATAGTAGTAAATTCGCCAAGTTGCTTTTTCCAGAGATAATTGTGTCCCATAGATAGCGGAATCAGTTTTATTCACTGTTATCGATGTAGTATAATTCAGTGGAGGCTGAGTGTATTTTATCGAAATAGTCTTAGTTCAATAGTGAATTTTAATTTTACGATCTAATTGCTTATCGGTGATCTAAAGAAGTTATTTTCAATGAATGACAGAGCTTCAGAGATCTCCAGATCAACATTAATGTCTAAAATTGGTATCCTTGTTGAAAATTACGGGCCCTCTTGCTATTGGTTGTTCTCCATCTCACGTTGTAGTTTCTTTATCAGTATTAATTTACCCTGATTAGGTCTTGGATTGCGGGGGCTTATGCTTCAGAAAATTGTTCCATAGTTAAATATTTTTGATGGAAACAAAATATTAAATTTTCATAAGTTTAAAATTATAAAATTGAAAATAATTATGGTGTTAGAGTACCTTTGATAAAATAAAGATGACAAATATAGCGCTAAAGTTTAATTTACATTAAATACTATAAAATTTTATCAGTTCATTTTATTCAGTTTATTTTTATTCAATAAGACAGCAACACTTATTATTTCTCCTCTCAAGTATTATTAATTTAGCCATATGTTAATAGATATAGTAAAGAAAAGTTAAATTATGAATTATTGGAAATAAATTGAATTAGAAATTTTATGCCAAATGAATTATTTAAATGTAAATTCGTTATTGTACTAATACTAAAATTACTTATTTTTTGAATTATAATGACATCATTTAATGGTTTTTATAACAATGTATGCATTCTAATCGTAAAGATGTACGTAAAATATTAGCTTTCGACTCTAATAAAAAGAGGTGGTATTTGAACTTAAAACAAAAAATGTATATTGTAGGTACTCAAAGAAAAATTTTATATTGAATCAGCTTATATAAAAATTAAAATTAATGTTATAGATTTTTTTTTCTAGAAGAATTTATATATAAAATTCCCTTAAGGTAGCGCATCTTTAATTGTTATTTATAAATTTTCTCAACAGTGGTTTTTTTTCAAGGATTAGACTCCTAAATTAAAGAAATGATGTCATTAGTATATCCAAAAATAAACCAGATATTTCATTGTGTACTATTTCAAGTGAGTTAAATCTAGCGAAATAAAATTTTAATAATGCGAGTTCAATTTAAAATTAAAAATATAATTAAACATTTTTTTATACGATGTATATATATATAGTATTTAACATTTTGATTATAAACTAGAATGTTAAGAACAAAGAGAGTGACAAAAAATTTAGTAATGTTGAATATAAAATGTGAAAATAGTATAATGCTTTATCTAAATTCTTAATTTTAAATCGCTTTACAAATCTATTTTTATTGCTTGTTTTCAATATTTTTTAAATTTTATATTCTAGATATTTATTTTATTAAAAAAAAACCTCTTATATAAAAAAGATTAAAATTATCATCATAAAAAGTAATAAGAATTATTATTATATTCACTATAAATTCTGTTTTAATATTTTTTAATTATTGAAGTATTAAATTTATTGGGAATTTAATACTTTAATATACATGTGCGAATGATTAAGAAAATTCTCTAATAAGGATAAAAAATACTTTTTGTATACTAACTTTCAAAGTTCTGATATTCTGTATTTTTGCTCCAATAATAATAAAAATTTATTTACAAGACAGAAAAGTTTTTTTTTCTATAAATTGACTCAGTAATTTTTTAGATAAATACTATATCATTAAATGTATATAATATAGATTAAAAAATCAATTTTAGATTATGATATCAATTATAATTGACTGATTAAATATAATTGGCTGAAATTTAGATCAATAAAACAGTGAATTTAGCAGTTAAAAAAGAATTTTTGAAGAGTATATTAAATAGAGATGGTTAATAAGAATAAAATAGAAATTAAAAAGATTATAAAAATTTTTAAAATTTTAAAAAAATATTTTTCAAACGGACCCACCTCCGCCGCTCTAGCAGCACCATACCCACTGGTAATCGGTTCAAGAGGGCATGTGAATCACCTATACTCTGCAGTATAAGTGTTCTGGGCACGCGTATGCCGTTCAAAAATTTGACTGTTTCCAGCTCAAAATTGTGATTAGCTGTGCATGCTCAATGCTGGCTCAAAGATTGTTTGGACCCCCTCCCACACCCAAGGAGTTTGAAATCTAGCCCCAACCGGGTTTCGTTGAAATTCGAAAGTAAAAAAATTTTCATCAGAACGAATCGGCGTTTGTATGAACCGACCGATCGTCGATGATCGGTGATTTCGCCACCGGCTGCAGCTCAGAAGTATGTGGTCGACCGTCTCAGGCACACACAATTTGCAGCAGGGGCAAAATTTTTGAATTTTTGGTCGACGATTTTCATGTTCGACAGGCGCTGGGCAGTCCGGAATGTGCCCATACGCATTTTTCCAATGTCCTGAAGGCCCAGCTTCAGGTCGGGATATATAGCTTGAAGGTCAACCCAGTTGCCTTTTTTGCCGATTTTGCGGTCCACCGTCCACCGGTGGATGACAGATCGGTTATTTCGTCGTTTCCGGTCGACTATCGTGATGATAGTCTGACCGTTTGAATCTTGGGAGCAAAATTTTTTGATCCACCGGGCACTCCCGGTCACCCAG
>LSSN01001615.1:0-14846 GCA_001970855.1 Smittium culicis
CTGTACTCTTACCTTCTCAGATTAACTTTTAAAAGAAAAATAATCTGATTGGTATTTGCAAACTACAGGCATATTTAATAAAATCAAGAAAAAAGATTTTTTCAAATGTTTATTAAATAAAAAATCATCACAATAAATGAGTAAAACATCAAACACTTTGACATTTTTTATTATTTTTTATTTAACTAATTATCATAAAATTATTATATGGCAAAAATTCGATAAATTATGATCCAGGGTATGGAGGAGATTGAATCATAAATTCTTTCATTATGAAAACATAGCGATTTTATTGAAAGAAAAAAAAAAGCACTTACGAGGCAAGGAAGTTATTGAAAAATCCTGTTAGCTTTGAAATTGCTTCATTAAGTGACACGCCCAAAAGCTTGGTGTCTGCTATCTCGTTTGAAGGTTTATTATGTAGAATTTTGTAATTGGCCATACTACTATTGGAACTGGCAGTATCGCTTTCCCTATTGTCTAAAGATCCAAGAACCCACTGTGGAATTTTACTCACTATTTTCGGAGATGAATATCTAGTATCCATTAATATAATGATTGCATAATCATTGATGTGTCGAATAGCTCTTCCTATTTATAAAATAATATTTTTCAGCTTATAAGTGATTTTTGGGCTAACATTAAGATAAAAAACTTTTCTATTTTTTTTTTATACATTAGAAATAGTGTATACCTATTGATTGGTTTACTGCTCTCATACAAATATTTTCATAATATTCTTGACCAAACTCGTTCATTTTAAACTCTATTTCTTTAGAGCTCAAACTCCCATCTTTAGAGATTAAGGAACGGTTTCCGGGTATTACTCGCTGAGTTTTTTTGATAGCCATTTTTTCTTGGTAGTAGCATATTTTTTCTTTGAGCTCCAGAGATCTTAGGCTTGGGTAAGGTATCCCTACCATAACAACAGCTCTAAAATTCACATTATATTTTAAAATTTAGTAATCAAGTTCAATAAATTTTAAATATTAATTTGATCATCAACGTAAAGATATACTGACCTTGCCATGTTGTCGGTGAAATCTATACCTTCACTCATGTTTCCAGAAACAACTGCAAACAAAACTGCACCACCAAGATTTTCAATGTTGCTTTTATAGCTATTAAATACCTCTGCAGCTGTGCTTTCGGGCTTATTGGCATAACTAGAAGAGGAGTGGCTATTGAAGCGCGGGTAATGGGTCAAAGATGAATCTTTAGTAGCACTAGAATCATTCCGTGATTTATTATTTTTAGCTGTTAAAGAACCTTTTGGCTCGCAAAATACTTTCTTAAATGATTCGATTTGGTCTATAATTTTTTCAGATTTCCATTGATTAAATGCTTTGTATAAAAAGTGGTATGAAGGAAAAAACACAATAACACCTCCAGGCGTTTTTTGAACAATCAGCGACAGTGATAGTCCAGCCTCTCTAATCTATAAATTTTAATAATTTAACAAATTTTTATATAAAGTGGCAATAATTGGTGCGCCAAGCCGATGAAGCTCGGTCGATAATGATAAAACAGAATGTTAAAAGTTTGGTAATAAAGTGCTAGTAAAAAATTTCTTACAATATTAGTATTATTTTGCCCAGAAAAGTTTAAATTTAGCTCTATGTTTCGAGGTCCACTTTTCAAAACAAGGGCAGATATATTATTTTTGCTAATAACATGAGAGCATTCAAATACATGCAGGCTTTTTTCAAGGTTATTTTTGGCAGAAAGCATAGAGTTTTTATCTGCTTCGATACTTGATACCTTTTCATCCTTTTTATCTTCTAATTCAAGATCATGATTATTAAAATTTTTAGCTTCAGGGTCTAGTCCCAATTGATAGACTGTATCATTTATTGGGTTCATGGTCCCGCCTGCTAAAATAACTGTTCTAGGAAGTCGTAATATGTCGCTGAATGGATCAGATGGGTCCATAAGAACATATTTTAATTCACCAGTAAACTTAATTTTTGGGGTGTTGGAGGAGAAAGAATTTTCAGTCTGGCCCAACTCTTCTTTTTCCTCTAAAGAAAAGAATATTTTACTATTTTCAGAGTTAGGGCTACCAAGAGAAAAAATAAAAGATTCTACGCTTGCCAGTGCAGACGCTGCAGAAATGGTATTGTAAGAATCATCAATATTAAGAGTTGTGGATTCATTTTTTTTTAAATCTACACCAACGTAAGAATTTACTTTTGATTCATTCTTAATATTTGACTGCCTTGGCTTTTTATTTGAACCGATATAATCACTTTTACTAAGCTTTTTTAAGTTATCTCTGTTTACTCTATCCACAAACATATTCAGCTTGTGTGAAAGCTGCGAAACTCTTAAAAACTTTACCAGTTTAAAAATGTTTATGTTGCCAATATTTAAGTTGTTTAAAAAATCATTTGGAGAAAAGCTGGAAAATAAGCTATCTCTAGCTCCAGGGCTTGCCTTGTTGTCAAACTGATCTTTTTCGCTCGATTTAGTTTTGCCAATCTGCTTGGACTTGAGTTCAAAGAATCTATTTATAGACTTTAATAATTTGATGAGCTGTCTAATGTATATGACATTCTGACCATTAAGGCGGCTCCAGTACTTATCAAAATATTTTTTAACTAGATCCAAGGCCAAGATGCTAGTATTCCAAGACAGTGAAGAACCATGTGTGTTACAGATGGAGTCAATTAGATTATGAGCTTCGTCAATAATAATAATTGAATTTTCCAAATCCAATCCTAAAGATTCGCGGGATCCTCTGACTAGAAGTAAATTATATGGAATAAAAACTATATCAGCACCCATCAATGATTGACGTGCACCATAATAAGAGCATGTATTTAGTTTATTTCCCGCCAGCACTAGCTCCTCGATATCTAATACATCAGACCTGGACTTTTTTACAAAGTCTAGAGTTGGTGTGAATGCACCTCCATTCAGAAAACTGCACTTTTTTGCCTTGCTGACATTAGATTTCTGGAGCTCTACGCATTTCTCGTTTAATTGATTGGCAGAAGAACAGCTATTTTTTAAATCTTGGTTATTGCACAATTGCATTCTAGAGCCTATCGTTATTGATCGTATTTTATCTTGAGTCCAAAACTTTGTTTTTTTTAATTCTTTGAGAGACTGTTTTAGCTGAGAATGGGTACGAGAGGCGTAAATTACCTTTAAATTTATTATTCAAGAGTAAAGATCAATTTCTAAGAATTGTATAGGACTAATAATAAGACTATGTACTAACCTTTCGATACTGTGGTTCAGGAGGAACCTGGTAACCTTTTTTGAATAGTGCAGCTTGATCTAATTCGTCATCATCGCTTCCATAATAAAGATTCCCTTTGCTAAAACTATCATGTAAATATTGCTTCTTTAATATATAGTAATGATTACGAAAGCATGTATATATTCTTACCATTCAAGCCATCTTTGAAGTTCAGTATCAGCCGTATTTTTAGGAGATTCATCTTCGCTTTGATAATCATTTAATAAAACTTCAGAATCTTCCTTTTCGTCCAAAACGTTATCATCAGTATCAGCGTTTCGTTTCTATAATTAAAATTATAAAATAAAATATATAAATTTTGGGGAAATTTAATATTATTTACAATAAAATTCAGTTAAAGTAGCGGAGGGTAAAGGTACCTTCGAATTCATGAAAAGTTTGCGTTTATCTTGTAAGTTTAACTTTTTTTCGGAATCCCTTATAGCCTTTTCCCATTTATCGTACTTTGCTTGAATTTCTTGGATTTCGTCTTGCCTTTGTTTTAGTCTTTTGGCTCTTTTTTGCTCCAATATCCATTTAGGTTCATTTCCTAAAAAAGTTTTATTTAAGCGATCTTGTGATATCGGAAAACTTAGACGCACAGAATGAAGTTTTTATGATTACCTTTGGGATCGAACTTGGAATAGTTAAATCTGTCCTTGTCCATCTTTAACCATGTCAGTGCTCCGCATAGCAGACTTAGAGTTTTACCCTATTTCAAATTTATATGCATGCTTAAAAAAATAAAAGGCTAAAAATAACAAAAGATTATTTACGGTTC
Organism: Smittium culicis; assembly: GCA_001970855.1. Taxonomy (NCBI): domain Eukaryota; kingdom Fungi; phylum Kickxellomycota; class Harpellomycetes; order Harpellales; family Legeriomycetaceae; genus Smittium; species Smittium culicis. Next base: position 4,029 of record LSSN01001615.1, read on the forward strand.
CAGTAGGGCTTTGGAATATCCCGAAATCGCCTCGTTCGCAAGCTTCGAATATGTTTTTCATGAAATCCAATTGGATACTGTATGGTTCAAATGGAAAGTTAAATTCGATTCCAGTAGTTGGTGAAAGTAAAACACCATCTTCCTCTACATACTCTTTCATATCGAAATCGAGATCGATGGACGCGCTTAAAGTTCAAACACTTTCTTTATTATTCGTAAACAACGTTTAAAGCTTAGTAATAAAAATAAAAAGATAACAAAGATGGAGATTAATTTATTTAAACTTAAAAACCCAAATAAAATTGGTAGAAATTAATTGGAATTAAATTATTATTTGAGGTATGGATTTAAAATTACATTAGCTAACTCTTTATTTGGCTAAATTATTCGCAAATTTCACATTCTTCTTTACTGGTAAATTTAATAGTACGCATTAAGAGCCTAAAGCTTCTCGTTTCTTTATAACTCTAGCTCAAATTATATATATATTTATACAAATTATGCCAAAGTAGATATGTTTTTATTTCTTATAGCAATTTTTGGTTAAAAATAAAATCTCGAGTTCCAATGTTAACATTATTGAACTATGGCTTCCATTTATGCTTTTTTGGCCAAATTTATATCCGATTAAGCTAGTTTGCTACTATACATTTCTATAAAATATAACTAAATCGATTCATACTAGATGTGATTTCAAAAATTCGTTTTTAAGGTGACTTTATCAAGTTTATAATATTTTAATTGCCACAATGATTTTTTTAATTCAGCTATTCAATTAATATTTACAAAGGTCGCTATCCTTTATGTGGATATATAAAATGGATGAGTTGAAGTATGGCAGCAACCAAATTTAATTTATAACTTAAACGGTCAACATGTATTTTTTTATTTATTTGAAAAGTTACAGCACGCCGCTTGGTATTGGTCAGTATTGTTTATTAGAATAAAATTTACTTTTATCGCGATCCAAGCTTAGGCTTATTTTTTGGGTTAAAGCTATTCAGCTATACATCGGTTGCAAATGATACTTTTTACATGATATATGGGTGGGGGGAGTGAAGTCGATATTTATTGATTTTTCTCTGAAAGTAACTCACATTACATATTCTATTTCTTACAATTTGTGCATCTAATCCACCATTATACTGGTCAAAGAATTTATGATACGAGGAACTTTAAATACTAATTTTGAATGGCCAAGTTTTTTAAATACATTAATCTCTTGGGAAAGCTTATAGAATAGTAAAATATATATTTACTTCATTCTCTACTAAAATAAACAAAGATCTAATATTAATTCTAGTTGTAAATTGAAATGTTATTTTTATGGCTCTATACTCTACAATACTTTTCGAATCGATATTTTTGAGTGAATTTTGTTTGGATCAGATTTGACATTGGCTTGGGCGAATGGAGTAGAGCGAAAAATAAAAATATAATTAGCCAACCATTTTTTATAAACGGCCAAGATCAATGACCAGTAACATTCTCCATATCCTATTTATATTCGCGTTTTATTTTATACTTTTATTGGTAATCACCATAATTAATTTTAGCTTAGAAACAATACGCGTTATGTGAACTAATAGCACAACCCCATAATTAATTAGACACACTATTTTTATCTATTTTTTTATTTTAACTATACTCTCTAATTTAAATCATTATACAAATATCCTACATCTCATAGCACACTTTTTTTTTTCTCCTACCAAGTAAATAAACATGGCCTATAGCTTTAAGGACGAGAATGTTTTAATAATCGAATTCGAAGAATACGAATCTCTCGCGACTCTAGGAACTGTTGAAATCAATCAAAAACCAACACTAGTATGTTCGATTCTTTCTTTTTTTCAACATATCAATTTACCCCTCAGCAAGTCTTAATTTAAAATTTTATTTTTTTTTATAGAGAATTAAAAGTAGAATAGGAATCCTTAAATCAACACAAACAGAGTTATCGGCTGATGAAGGGGAAAAAAATGTATATATACTTTTTTATACACTTTTTTATTTAATATAATTTTTTTATCGACTCCAAATTGTTAAATATATACATTGTAGCTTGATTCCGGCTCTATGACCGCCGATAAACAGGATTCTGAAAAAATTAATGAGCCAGTTGATAATATTCCTCTTACTGGTACTTGATTTTACTATTGCTAACTCCTAACCTTATCCCACCCAACTATTTTTTATTTAACAATTTAAGTGGTACATTATTACATTTTTAGAAAATAATTTAAACGTGAATAATGACGTTGATTCCGATAAATTAAATGAAAAAATGGACATTGAGCCAAGTGATGATAAAAGTATAGAACCTCAAAATATAGATACCGAGATTGTTTCTATAGAGACAAATTCTGATAATAATTCATCTATAAATGATATCCAAGAAAAAAACGAGCTTCCTGAAAATATACTCAAATCCCAAGTTGCTAACGATTCCAAGATTTCAGATAATTCTGTTGTAACTGATAAAGGTATTTATCTTTTTTGCTTTTTTTTTGCTAGCATTCTGTTAATTAATTATTTTAATTAATTATTAGTATCTCAAAAAATCGAAAATACCGAAAAAAATTCCGAAATTTTTGAAAATAGATCTAAGCCTGAGGAAATTTACGCTTTTGGAGATGCATTAAATAAATTACCTGCTGAATCTATTAGTTCAATTGCTGATATATTTTCTGGCGATTTAATTAACGACTGGTCTCATTTTAAAGAATTTTGGTACTTGGATATTGCTTTTATTTGAATTTTTGAAATTTTTTAACCATCCACTTTAACGAAATTGTTTTGACTTTTTAGTAAACATATAATCACAAAAGAACTAAAAATTTCGATATCCAAAAACGAATCTCCAACTTTATTATCAGTTCCGCACTCATGGACAAAATACCAAAAAGAAAACATCACCAAAATGTTATTCGAGGAATTTAATGTTCCAGCCATGATGATAATTGAAAGACCAGTAGCTGCAATCTTTGGAAACGGCCTTACTACTGGCTTAGTTATTGACGTGTCTTTCAACTCCACCAGTAAATTCTGTTTTTTATTTATAATTTTTTACTAAATTAAAGCCTCTTCTAACTTCTCCCTTTGATTTAAAATGAACTGTAAAATATAAAATCCCTAAATTTTGCTTAATACTTTTTTTTTTACCACGCATAGCAATATCATCGATTATTGATTCACAATTGCAGCTTAGCTCAGTTAAAACTGTTCCTATAGGTGGTCGTGATATATTAGAATATCTAAAGTATCTAGTATTACAAAACCGGGAAAAATATACTTTTTTAAACTCAGATGACGAAATAAACGACTTTTGCCTATTCGCCCTCGAATCGGGACATTGCGGGTTTACAATGAAAGAAATTGATCTGTTATCAGAAGAACCTTCAGACAAACAATCTACTATAGAGTATAAAGGAGCAAAGGTAATTATTCCAAAATAATTGTTAAATTTTTAGTTTATATTACCATAATTCTGTTTTTTTTTTTACTAGTAAGCCTAAATACTTTTTTTTTTTTTACTTTTTAAGCATTCTGTTGGCAATGAACTTTCTAATTGCTGTGATGTATTTTTTGATCATAAACTGATAAAAAAAAATTCGTCTATCAGAATTTTAGATAGTATTTACTCATGTGTTCAAGAGTGCGACTTTGAAAAACGCGCTAGTCTCTGGGAAAGCATCCATTTGGTTGGGCGTTTTTCGAACCTTAAAAGTGAGATATATACTACTTTTTAATTAAATCAGCGTATTATTTTCTTTGTTCTTGTTGATTCCCTTTAAAAAAAAGTACGCTTAACTGATAACTTTTTTATTAATATTATTCGTTAGATTTCATACCAAAAATGCAAAGTATTATAAAGAACTCATTGTTAGTTCAAAGCGAACATTTTTCAGAATTTCAAACTCGCGAGTGTAAATTTTACCAAGTTCCTGACTATTTGTACGGATGGAGGAGAACAAGTAACATGACATCCTTTTTGGGCGCAATCATCGTCTCAAAGGTAAATAGATTTTTATATAAAGCGTTTCTTTCTTCAATATTTTTATAATATTATTACCATTTTATTTTAATATGTAACTGGAAAATTAACAATCATTTTTACTTTTTTAATTTAGGTTGCTCTCGGCGATCCGAAATACCATACCTCTAAAGTTGATTACAACGAACTAGGACCAGCTTCAATTCACTCAAAACAGCTCAACTGATTATGAAAAAAATATGACAAATTTATTTTTTTACCCTTTTATTCATTATTTCAAACCATCAACTACGTTTAATTCAAGTTTACTTTATTTTTGTACCTATTTTTAAACTACATTATGCAAATAAAAGCTCACAAAAAATTGTTTTTAAAAATATACCTATAACAATCATTCATTTGTAAATTTGAGTACAAGTTAATATTATTACATTGGGTAAATAGAATACTTAGGAAAATATGGTTAATATTAAAAATTATCCTATAAAATTGAGTGCAAAAACTCGGAATTTATTCTCCTTTCTGGAAATACTTTGAAATCATGAATGCGATATCTAAACTTTGTAAATAGTTAAGACGAGGGTCACAGAAAGATTTGTACTTTGTGGGCAAAGTGTGATGTTCCAAATGTTCAGATCCACCAATACATTCGGTAACGTAGTCTCCTGTTAACTCTAAGTGAACTCCATTAAGCTTGGAATTACATTCATTGTGAGTAATAATATTCTTTTTTATTTCTGTTGTGATATCATCTAGATTTCTTGTCTTTAATCCGCTTGGTGAGGTAACGGTACTATAAATTGGAAAAGTATATCAAGTTAATATAAAATCTCGGTTTGGGTTAAAAAAAACTCCATTAGTTAATCTAAAAAGTGGCGAATTTTGACTTACTTTCCGTGGCAGGGATCGCAGCACCATACAACTTTGTGTCTAGTTCCCTGTACAGCTCGAATGTGTGCAGGCAAATTCTTGTCAACGTTTTTAGCACCATATCTGGTAATCAATGTAACTCTGCCATCCTCAAAGTTTGAATCAAGAATATCTAGTATACGAACTAACTCGTCAGGCTTCATTGTTGGACCAACTTTAACACCAATAGGATTTCTAATGTTTCTGAAATATTCAACATGAGCACCATCAATCTGTCTTGTTCTGTCTCCTATCCACAAAAAGTGTGCGGAAGTGTTATAGTAATATTCATTAACATTTCTAGAGTTAGATTTTTTGGCTAAATCTGCTACGGAACTAAAGGATAAATTATTCTTAATTAGGCTATCAGAATTTGTTTTATTTACAGAAATGGGGCTAATTTTTCTAGTGAGAGCTTCTTCATATTCTAACACTAATCCTTCATGGGCAGTGAAAAAGTCAATCGAGTTAACTGTTTGAGCCAAAGGATTATTCCCTATAGTTTTCATAAAATCAAAAGAGTCTGCCAAGCTTTTGATTATATTTGTGTATTCTTGTCTAACATCTTCATTTTTGACCCATTCAAGGTTCCAGTTATGAGGGAAGTTTAAATCTGCGAAGTTATTTCCAAGTAAACTTCTAATATAGTTCATTGTTGTAGCTGAATGGAAATAGGCTTCTACAAGTCTTTTGGGATCTGGTTTTCTATCATTTACATCCATACCATTTAAGATTTCGCCTCTAAAGGTTAAAACTGTGTTTCCATCAACAACTTCAGTACTGCTTGATCTAGGCTTGGCGTATTGGCCTGCCATTCTTGCGATACGAATAACTGGAATGCGCATTCCCCATATCATAACCAAGCTCATCTGCAGTAAAATTTTAATTTTGTCCATTATTTCGTTAGAATTACAAGACTCGAACGTTTCAGCGCAATCGCCACCCATTAAAAGAAACATTTCACCCTGAGATGCTTTAGCTAGCTGTTTTCTCAGGTTTTCAATCTAAAAGAATAGAAAAAATACGATGATTTACTATACATAAAACATGGGCTAAAACATATTATAACAGACGATGAAAAACAATAACGGACCTCTTCAGCTGGGACTAATGGTGGTAACGATTTGAGCTTTGCAATCTGTACATTAAGTTCCTTGGAATCAGTGTACTCGACATTATGCTTTATTTCTCTATCTCTCCAGCTATCTGGGCTCCAAGAATTGTCTCCAACGCTTCCAGTGATTGTCATAGTAGGTTTTTTTAAAATTTCTATTTAGACTTATAGTTATTTTGTGTGTTTGAATATATTTTTATATGTGATTTAAAAAAAGAGTTGAAGCTTGAATAAGCTACTAATCGTGTAGAATGGGATGGTATTTATCAGAAACTAAGTCCTGAGTCTATAACAACAAACTTTTCTCTCCTTATTTTATGACACGCTACACAACATTTACTTGAATTTTTCTTGCATTAATGACTGATTTGGAATATTTCAAAAATGGCTCATAAATAAACTGCTCATTTAATTTGTCTGACAGACTCGTTTATGCAAATCTTATTGTCTCGGCTGTTACTAAACCAATAACATCAGATATTATCCTCTTGAATGTTAAAAGCTTCTTAGATTCATTTATCCTTTTCGCATCCAACACACTTTAAAAAAATCAATTTAATGATTCGTTTATTATTTAAAAGCTAGTTTATTATTTGCTGTTTTAACACTCTTAACCAATATTTCTTATGACCTTGGAATTTAAGAGTATTAATTGAACACAGTTGGCTATACTTTGTAGATCATAAATAGTCTACCATCTGTGAAAGGCTTAACTGTAATCTCTTTTCTAGATCAAAACAGTGTTTGATTGGGTGAAATATATGCAAGCATAATTATTTATTCACTCAAAATCACAAATGCTACACATTTTACCTCTTTTAATATTTCATATTTTGTATTTAAACCACATATAATAAACTAATATTAAAAGAAAGTATTTAGTCGTAGCTTTTATAAGGTTCACGAACAACCACCATATATCACATAATAATCATAACTTTAGCATACTATCAATTCAAAAATATTATTGTAATGCAGCTTATTTTTGAATTTATTTTACAATTGATCGAGGATTTTAGAGCTAAGTATAATTCATATTATATGATTAGAGGATACACATTAATTGCTATCATCTTATTGGATAATTCTAAACCGAAATTAAAAAGCGATTAAATAAGTAAAATAAAATGAAGCAATAAAAAATATTAGTATATATAATATAAAGTGTTCGATTATGTTACCCTTATCATCTACCGGAAAATTTTAATGGGAACGGATGATTGGGACTTGATAAATCCCTTCTATTCATACGATATGTATTAATATTCACACTAAAGATATCAACTAATATTAAAATTATACCTCAGACAGGAGGCATATTAAGTTACTAAAAATTTAGTATCGGCTTAACAAGTTATTTGAAGAACTTATTCTGACCCTATAATATGTATCGAAGATGGAATATTTTGTTCATAATTTCTGCGATAATATCCCATCTACTGATACTCGATTGTTAGATGCTAGTGATACACCGATAGTTCCACCCTTCGGTACTGGTGTGACAGGTTCGCGGCTTATTAAATCTAAGTTCAATCAGATATGACTAGAAATAATAAGGACGGAAATAGGGATTGATTAATCGTTTATATATCCTAAAATTCTAATCAATAAATACTTGCTGTTTTTAGTATGCGATGTCGGTCAAAGCGTTGAATTTTCCTGCTCCCCGTATACTTTGAAACCTAAAACTGGAGATGATATTTCGATTTTTGTATGGGGTTATTTTGCAAGTCGATTTGATCGATCGAACAGATTGTTTTTCTTTTGATGCTATAATGACTAAATTTAGTGCTCCTTAGAATATATCTGACTGCGCCCATAATCTATTCGGTGTATTTTCCTGACTCTCAAAAAACGATTTATATACAGAATCCGATTTAACTTTGAGTTAGATCCTTAACAGTGAGCTCAGCTGTGGATCACTATCCCTTGAAAATTTTTATCAAATTCGAGGTTTCGATAATTGATATTGAAAATGTTAATTGATAGTGCATGCTATATTATTGTGAGCACAAAAAGCATTCTGAGTTATTAAATTTCTGTGAGGCTCTGCGCTAAATTCATCAGAGCTTATTTCTAGGCTTTACCTGAGCCAATTATAGCTTATTTACTGTATAAACCTCCGCCATATAGTTTAAAAACTAATACGGAGTCTCAGAATTTATCTATCTTGAGATTATTCTGTCTAAAAAGCGCTGTTTTACAGAGCTATATCATTATCGACGTGGAACACATCTTTCGATCATAATTATATAGTATGTGACCATGTATCAAGAAATTGAGCTTTGAGAAGCTATAGAGTCTCCATTATATCAATTCACAATTCTTATTTGTGTATGGGGACTAATATCCACTCTTTGGATCTATTATTTCTTATTTTCCCGAATAAGAAGTAATTGAGATGCTAGCTGCTCCATTATCTCTTAAAACAGTATTTTCATCTTCTACGTTGGACTAAACAGTCATTTTTACTGTTTTTTCCCCTGAATTATAGGAATATTTGGAGGACTATATCCCATTCTAGGCAGCAGTAAGATTTTTTGAGCCAGAAATAATTATAGCTTGTTACGATCAAAAATAATCCATTTATACTCGATAACCTGCTATTGTATGTTTCCACCTTTTTTTCTGTTGAGATACGAATATTTCAACGTCGTGATGGTAATAAACTTAATTAAGTGGGTTGAATTGATCTTTTGAATGGAATCTTTCGGTTTGGGAAGTAAATATTCTCTGAAAATCAAATTGATTGGACACGATGGGAAAATATGCGACTTGGAGCCTGATAGTTTCTTGAAGCTGCGATCACATATCTATACTACTATATATAGCAGTTCTGATGAAGAAGTTGCTTCAAAATCTCTTTGATACTCAAGCATATCTGAGCTGTATGAGTAGGCTAAAACTGAAAAAACGACCACACTCATCACTCTGAGAAAAAAAAATACTATTGGAGGTGCCTCGGATTTGATTTGCACCTTTGCCATATCTCGGCTTCATAAACCCAAATATGTGCGAATCTATGCAGCTATTACCCTTTCAGTGTCACTGGAAATCGTGAAAACTTTCTATTTGGGATTATATGGTATATGTGGAAGTGATAATGACAGCAGTGATATGTCATATCATTCTGAATACGATTCAGCCAATTGAATCAGAGATAGTTAATAAATCAGTTTTAAACGTTAACAAAATATGATTAAATAATCGAAATAGATCGATTGTAAATTTGACAAGAGAATTAAATTAGTTATATTAGCATGTCAAAAATTTTAATACAGTTGAATTAATTATTGAATACTGAAATGCGCTAAGTTTAAAAGTATATTCAAAGATAGAGAATGAATATGGAATATGAATAAAATATATTTAAGCAAAAAAAGGTATAAATAAAGCAAAGAAAGTCATAATAAAGGACCTCTATTGAACAGAAGAAAAATTTTTTTGTAATATTAATCAAGCTCTTTAGAGCGAATATTAATTTATATTATACGAGGAGAGGAGACATATTAAGTTTTATCATCTTATTGGATAATAATAAACAGAAAAACTAAAAAACAATAAAAATAAAGTGAAATAAAATGAAATAAAATGAACTAATAAAATTTTTTAGACTATAGAATGTAAAGTACACGTTAGTGTTATCCTTATCATCTTTCGGCAAAGGTAATTAGTTATTGGGTGGGCGGGACTTAATATGTCTCCTCTCCTCGTATAATATAAATTAATGTTCGCTCTAAAGAGCTCGATTAATTATTACAGCATAATTCAGAGGAGGAGACATATTAAGTTACTCCAAATTTAAAATCGACTAGTCAAGTTATTCGATGAATTTCTTGAGAGTCGATAATACGTATCAAAGATTGTATAGTTCGTCAAAAAGGTGTGCGAAACTATATCATCTGATGATACTCCGGCGTTTGCGGCTAAGGTAGCACCGATTGCTCTCCCTTTGTGGATTGGTGCTTCAGGGTCGCGGCGTATTAGTTCCGATATCGTGTGGATATATCGTGTTATACTATCTACTGATAGAGGTTTTGAGGTATCATTGACATACCTGATAAGCCTATTAACTATCCAGTTGCTATTGTTAGCATGAGGGGTTGGACAAAGATTGGCTGCTATCTTTTCCTTGTATACCAAATATGCATTAACTGGGCATAATATTATATCGGTGTGGGGGTTGATCTGGCATGGTTTTTCAATCGGGCGGCCACCTCGTTTTTCTTTAGGAGCTACTAATACTAGGTTTAGTACCCCTTAGTCGATATGACTGCGCTGGTCGTCGATCCTATGGATGTCGCTGGCTCGGTCATAACCTGTTACTGATAGCAACCAGAAAAGTTTTTCTGTGATTTTTTTAACCGTAAGGGTATAGTTTTGACCCCATTCTCGAAGTAATTTGATAACCAGTGATATATCCATGACAGGCCTGATGAACGATTTAATTGAATTTTCATCCAATGATTTGATAAATTCTGAGAACATTGGATGGGCGGCTAGCTTGACTGGATTATCTGATAGCTTTAGAATCGCTGATTTGTAGGCCTTGATTGATCCCACCTTTAGCTTATCCACAATGTAAATTTCTGCCAGGTAGTTGATGACTTGAGGCGCAGAAATTGGCGTAGATATTTTGTTCGAGATTCTCCAGTCTAGAAAGCGCTGCTGGATAGAGCTGTATCTGGATCTACGATGGACACGTCGTTTGTTGGAAACGACAAAATCAATGGCATAAGAGCCGAGGCCTTTCGTTTCGAGGAAACGCCGCTGATCTTCCAGGCCATCAAGCTCCAAT
>LSSN01001616.1:0-21640 GCA_001970855.1 Smittium culicis
GGAGGGGAGTCGGGTGAAAATTTTTATAATTTTTTTATAAATATTTTTTACTTTTTTTATACTTTAGTATTTAGCTTTTGATACTTTTTATTATTGTATAAATAAATTTCTCGTGAAAAAAAAAAAATAAAATAAAAAAGAGCTAATCGTGTTTCTTTTTTTTTTTCCTAGTAATCAATCTTTGTTTGCTGTTTTTATTAAGATCAATTATAGTCAGCGATTTTTTTAGAAGAAGATGGATGGTAATAATATTGAAGCTTTTTAGCTAGGTTGCGATTTAAGAATTAGATAAATGTGACTTGCGTTTCTACCACACTAATTTTTTAAATATTTTAGTTATAGAGCTAAACTGGGAAATTGCTAGCTTTCATTGGACAGCGATAACCAGAAATCAAGAGTTAGATTTTGTGCTACTAGGATTTAGAATGATTTACAGACTTCAGTAACATTGAGCAAATAAACTTTATAACATACATATGCTCCTTATCCAATAGCTGTGCGTAAATCATAAAACCAGTAAATGAGGGCAAACTTTGACTACAAATGATAAAAAATCGGTGGATAAAATTGCAGCTTAGAATATTTTAAAAAGCTTTATACCAAGAGGAATTGAAAGCTTTAACTAAAGCCACCGTTATACTTTTATTTTAATCTGTACTATTGCTCTTAGTAGTAAGCCCCATACTTACTAAAATATGGCACCCCAATTCGATTTTCTAGCTTCTTCTAGTAGCTCACTCTGTTCCGATTGCTTCTCTTCCGTGGCAATATCTACTGCTTTCAGTTCTATCTTAAAAACATCCACAACTGCCACTCGACCCGTTGGACCTTCGAATTTAGGTACCTTTTTACTTGCGCTTTAAATTTTCGTTTTAATTACAGCTTTATATATTCTTTATAACTCAGGTAACACACAAACCAACAACAGAGTTGTTATTATCGCTACTATTTTAATTGTCTGTAAGTTTCAGTATACCTACCCTCTCATTTTCTTATGTAAAAATTTATCATTTAGTTATTTGATATTTTTACTTTCTTACTTTTTACAGCGCTAGTCGTCATTTTAGTAATAGCCATAATTATTAGGAGATTCCACACTAGTTCAAGAGCTGCAAATATTGAAATTATTAATCGATCTAATCAAGCTCAAAAAGAGAGAAAAAATCTTTCTGAAGATGAGCTTGATCTATACCCTATAATTGTTTTTTCTGAACAAATGTTAAAAACGCCTTGTATTAGCGATAAAAAAACTACAAAAACTAGCATTAAATATAAAAAAAATTCTGCTAGTCTCGATATTGTAGAAAGAAACCCCATTCACGGTGACGACGATAGTGTTCCAACTATGCTAAAATCAGCTTCGAATATAATTTCAAGCACTTTTTATCAAGTCAAGTCTGGGATTTTTGGCCCAGCTCCAAATTCATCCAATGTTGACGTATCTGAGAATGGAATCAATATTGAATCAGAGTGCCTAATTTGCTTTGAAAAAATTAATATAGGCGATAAAATTAGATTGATTCCATGTAATCACAGATTTCATCAAGAATGTTTAGATAAATGGCTCACAACTCGCTCTGGGTCATGCCCAAATTGCAGGTATGATCTACGCCCAAAAAAAGATGGTTCTATCGATCCTAGCTCTTCTAATCCTGACATTCCTAATTCTGATCCTGAAGAGCCTGATTCCATTATTCCTAGCCATGAAAATGTTACTAATTCGCCCTCAAATCTTGATCAAAACCCTGTTTTAACAACAGAATCAAACCAGCAATCTCGTAATTATAACCAAAGCTCTTCTATTAATGCTGCTCAGAGCACTAGCAGCCCTATTTTAGATAATCAGGCACACATTCATGTACCAAACAATATTAGCCACACACACAAAAATCACTCTTCTAATCGCCATAACGGTTTGCACCATAATCATGATACTCAAAATAATCACGATTCAAACATTTCTTCGCCCTCAAATAACGACTTTTAAACTGTAAGCAAATGCCGCCTATTTAGGAATTAAAGCCATGCGACTCTTTTCTTCATTACCTCACAAATTATGCTTTTTTCTCCAAAAAGAAAAAAACGTCGTTCTTTTCTGTATTATTAGATTATTTATTGTCGTATTTATTTCGCAGTACTGTTAACTCTCTCGATGCGCTAGCTTTTTATTTTCTTCCTGCTATTATAAAAATAACTATGTTAAATATCCTTCTATAACATATGTTTTATTAAAATGTAAATAACTATTAAAATCTCATCCAGCCTTGGTCCCGGTACATAAACCTGCCAGAAGGAGGGATTAGTTCAATATCTAATATTGGAATCTACTACTGTTATAAAATAAATGCAATACAGTTATGAATGCAAATATAAATCAATTCAGCTAATTTTAGTTCGAATTTTTTGGGATCTATTTGGTTAAAAGTTCGTTCAACTTTGGCGGTTATTTCTGCAGGATTTATCTACTATATTTACTTCTTTCATTTCTAGCTTTTGTATTTGTATTAAGGGCACATTCCTGATATTCAATTTGGTCAATAATGGGGCAAGGTATCACATTAAATTTAGTAAAAGGACAATTAAAATTGAAGATATTGTGCAAGTGTTTACACGTAATGTCGATACATTAGGTTTATAAACTGTACTTTGGTCTTCATGTTATTTCTAAGGATTCTGATGTTTTTCCTTGTTCTAATTCTGTTTCTAGTTATAGTTTTGATCTCCTTTTTATGATAACTTAGTACTTTTTTTTTTTTTTTTTTTTTTCAATAAAAATGTTTTAAGTTATTAATATAAATATAGGTCTTTTCATTATACCTGATTCGGAAGTCTAATAGGTATACTGACCTTATTTTTTAATATTAAATAATTGCTGCTATAGATAAAAAAAAATATTATTCGTTCGAAAACGATCCATGCTATATCTGTAAAACTGAAAATTGGATAATGGTATATATAAATAATATCGTCCACAAATTACATATCACAGGATATTCCTAGTAAATTTAGTACAAGTTGTTTGATTTCGCTAGGTAATATCTACCAGAGTTCAATTTAACTCGACTAAACTATCAAAAGTATTATGGGAAACTAAGGGGATAATTATGAAGTTGATATGTAAAAGGTGAGTGTACCTGTATATAATTTTATATAAAAATAATCAATAAATAAGCTGAATATTTTATCCTTTTGATACACTGAATTAGACCTTTAAATAAAGAGTTTAATTAAGGTTGCCTTAATTCCACGATTTAATAGATATAATTTATCTGCTTTAGTTTAGCGTAAATACGTTTTATAGTTTATTGTGGAGGTTCGATATTATTGGCAGAGTTTTCAGCTCTGAAAAATATGTTCAATGATAAATTATAGGAGTAAGATAATTCTGGATCCTATCTAAACCAATCGGCTGTTTAAATGGGGGGTTTTTAGCCTTTTGAAAAACCAAAGCATTAGTTTGATCTTACAAAAAAAAAAGGTGCAGTTAATACACACACAAAAAAAAAAATAACAGGAAAAGCGTTTATTTAAATGTTTTATAGTCGCCTCTTATTACAGCCAATTTTGAATACAAAGTAGCAGGATACATACCTCAACTAATCTACTTCTATTATAAAATAATTATGTTTGGCTTACCCTTAAAAAAAAACTTTATCGATCCCTCCAGCACAATTCGTAGATTTAAACGCTTTACTGTACGATATTCAGGAATAGCCGAAAATGACAGAATATTAAATGTATATATAGAATAATCATACTATATATCTCTCGAACTCTCGCTTCCTCACTTTATACCATTTTATCAAGTATAGTTTTGTCATTCTAAAACTTTTGCAATAACTCTAGATTCCTATGCACAACAGACTATCCAATGTATTCTTACCAACCCAAAAAGTTGATAAAACCAACAACGAAAACGAACCAAATTCTACTGGTGATTTGTTATCTAGAGCTGGATACGTTAGACAGGTTATTCACTATTCAATTTATCACAACTATTTATCTCTATTCTGTATTACGTGTTTTCACCCGTCTTGACCTTTTTTGTAGTCTTCTTCTGGAACATTCACGATTCTCCCTTTTGGCCAAAGGGTTTTAGACAAACTAATCAAAATAATAGACTCTGAAATGAAATTTGTTGGTATTTTATCTTTCGTAATTTTATGTTTTTTATTTTTATCAAATATCCACTTGACGTTACTTTTTCATCTATTAACATCACACTAAAACTATTAATATTCATATTGATTTAATTCCTTTATATGTTATAGGAGGACAGAGAGTAACAATGCCCTCAATTCTTCCCATAGAACCTTGGGTAAAAACTAATCGATACAAAAACATGCAAGGAGAGGTACTATATCCATCTTAACTCGCTTTTAAATACACTTTATTTCTGATTTTTTTCTAATTATTTTTTCCACCTCTCCTCATCCCTATAATAGCTTTTCAAACTTATCGATCGCAAAAACACCAAATACATACTTGGTCCAACTCATGAAGAAGAAATAACAAGGATCTTAGCTAACGAAGTTGTTTCATACAGGCGGCTACCACTTCGTCTCTACCAAATAACAAACAAGTTTAGAGATGAAATGAGACCTCGAGGTTTGCTCCTTAGAGGAAGAGAGTTTTTAATGAAGGATATGTATACTTTTGATAGCTCGGAACAAAAGGCTTTGGAATCGTATAAAATTGTCAGACAAGCCTACCACAATATATTTAAGCGCATCGGTGTAGAATACGCAATTGTAAAACTCTTTTTTTTTTTTCTTCTTTTTTCTATACAAATAATTCTTACCTATCATCATTTTTATATTTTCCTTATCGATGTTTATTAACTTTCAAAAAAAAAAATTTCAAATTTTTTACGTTTCATTACTATTAAGGCTGATGCAGATTCTGGTGAAATTGGAGGATCCTTATCCCAAGAGTTCCATATCATAAGCAAAGGTAAATCAAACAAAAACAAAGTATTCATAATTGAATTTGTTCCTTTGATTTTTACATCATTCTTAAATAACATCTTAATATCTATTATTTTTTTTATCAAGATGGCGAGGATAATTTGTTAAGGTGTAAAAGCTGTGGGCTGGTATCAAATGAAGAAAAAGCGAAAGGGTTGATAAAGAATGCAATAAAGACAACAGCTGACCAAATTTCTGGATGGGCTTTTGAAAACAAGGAGCTTTCTAGCGAATTAAATATATCCATATATTATTCCGGCTTTGAAGCCAGTGCAGACAATAATGATAAACCATCTGGGTCGCTAAATATTTTTATTTTGCCAGCAAATCGCAAACTTAACTTGACAAAAGTAAAGTCTTTCAGCATAGGGTCTAATGACATCTGCAAAATACAGCTATACAATGGAGATACAACTCAAAGTCTTTCTAGCTTGTTGAGTAGCATTAATACCTCTGAGAACTTAATCACAGATATTAATGTCTTAGTTGAGGAGCAAATTCTTAGCGCTGAAAATAAAGATTTAGTAATTAAGACTCTTAAAAATCACTCGCTTGGATCTAGCGTTTTTGACAATGACAAGCTTTTTAGTACTATTAAATTTTCTGTAGTGGATTTGGTAACTATCGAAAGTGGCGATGAATGCGTCAATTGTTCAACTGAAAAGTCGGAAGATATGGCTAAAAATACTAGTGTTAATTCAGGTATTAACGGCGACAAAGTGAGCAAGCTGCTAGAAAGTTTACCAGCAATCGAAATAGGCCACATATTTTACTTGGGAACGAAATATTCAAGCAAATTGAGCTCATTAGTGAAATTACAGAATAACGAACAAGTTCCTACTGAGATGGGATGCTATGGTATTGGTGTTATGCGGACAATGCAGGCGGTTGCAGACTCAGTTCGCAACAAGAATGGTCTTGTCTGGCCAATAAGTATTGCGCCATATACTGTTTGTATTTTACCGCTAATTAAATCATCGGCTGGCCTGGAAAGTTTCAGCGACTATGGTACTAAATTCAATAACGACAAGACAACGAGTTCTAGGATTGGCGAATCACTCAACGAAAAGGTAAATATGGTAGTAGATGGAGTCAACTCCATTGTTGATAACTTGGGCCAGTGTACCAAGCTGAAGAGCATTGACTCTTATGAGGTAGATGGGCGAGTTGAAAGTTTAGGATTATTTGAAAAGTGGAACATAGCAGTTGACGATAGATTCTATTTATCTAATGGATTCAAACTTTTTGATTCAGACTTAGTTGGTTTTCCTGTAGTTGTTATTTTGGGCGAAGACTATTTCAAATCAAATATGAAATATGTGGAATTAGTCATACGGCCATCCAGCCTCAATAAAGCATCAATTGTTAGAGATAAATTAGAAAGCGGAAATGTTATCAGCGACGAAAATAAGAAAATAGTTATAAAGAAAGTGTTGTTGGAGGAAATTAATGAAGTTATATATAAATACCTCAAATGAATTTCCTTAAGAAAATATAGTTTTTTTTTTATCAATTCTAATTAATAAAATTTTTATTTAGAGTCTAATATTTCATTGCCTTAGTTTAAAAGTCTTTAAATTATAAGTAGGTAGTTTTAAATTCGGTTTCGATTTTTAATTACTTTTTTTTTTTGCTTTATTTGGAAATTCAAGTAAATAAATAACGAAGTGTCTATGTGTATTGAAAGAATTGTAAAAAAGGAAAAGAAAATAATTCGGAACGAAAAACGTCACGATTGTTACGAATTCGAATCTTTAGTCATGCCCATAGCTGTCATTTTAATTTTATTAAACTAGTTCGACAATTGAATCCTATAAATAAGAAAAAAATGGGGTAGGGGCGTGTGGGAGCTGTGAATGTAAGAGGACGAAATTAGAAGCCCTTTTTGAATAAGAATTGACGAACTTCGCGCGAGCAAATACCCTTGATTAGGATAGAGTTATTGATCTTTTTGATTGAAACGTTCTCTTTTCCAAATAGCGGATCGAGTTCAGATTTAAGCGCATTAAGGTCGCCTTCTATTTTGCGGATTATTGTGAGCTTCCTTGATCCATTGTTCTTGAATTCGGTGTAAATAGGTAGTGATTTAAATGGAGTTCTTTGGACAAAGTAGCGAAGTTGAGTGGATGGCTTTGAGGCTAAAAGTAAAAATAAAGAAAATAGTTAATAAAAATAAATACATTATATTTGGCTTTCATTATATCTTATAAATTTTATGTAAATCAAAGAAGAGTTAGATTGAGTATTGACTTCATGCAGAGCCTATGGTAAAATTTATAAAATAAAAAAAAGTGAGTACCGGTGGTGGTTTGATCGGAGACTTTGATGGTGGATAGGGGTCTAATGGTAATCTGCCTACATAATTGTATGCTTGAGTTGGAGATTTTTGAGATAGATTGAGAAATAGGGAACATTTTAGCAAAAATAAATTATGATAGGCAGATTATTATATGAGAGTTGAAAGGAAATAGATAGAATAAACTACAAGGATGTACAGATGAATGTATTATGTCTAAGGCTGCGATCTGATTAAAGATTTTATTATCAATGTACAATTCTTAACGCCAAACTTAACTCTTTTATTAATACCAAAAAGAAAAGATGCTGATTCTTTTAGATCCATTTTCGCCTTTTTTATTAGCTATAAATCTTAGCACAAAAAATCTCTAATCTTATCTTAATTTATTGATTTACACCAATATTATCAGCAAATTATGATACCAGAACTCATGATCAACATCAACTATTGGTGAAATTAAGTATTTTACTTATATGCTATGACCAATAATTCATAATTTCCATTTGCCAATAGATTTTCGTAATTCTATGAAATGTTTGATCTGAAATAATTTCAATTAGTAAATGAATACAACTATTGGACAGATCATTTAATTGCATATCATAATTGGTTAAATAGTTGCTTAGCAATTATATGTAGCAAATTATAATATTTATAGGCTTAAAACTGAAAATAATAAAAAAATTTTGCTGTAAAAAAAATTTTTTTTATTTTATTAAGTTAGAAATTATATTCATTAAAATTTTAATAGAATCAAAACAGTTTAAAATAAATTTAAAGTAATATTTACTAAAATTTAGTTCAATATAATATTAATTTTTTTTTTTTAAAAAAATTTATTAACGGCGTAAAGGAATCTATTAAAATAAGGATATCGAAATATATACTATTATTTTAATAGCTAAAGAGAAAACAATCGCAACAAAGTAAAATTCAATACATATATTATACACAAAATGGCAAAATCAAGCAAGAGTCAAGACAAATCGAGCAAGAGCCAAGATAAATCGAGTTCCAAGAGAAAATCCCTTTCTAAGGAATCCACCACTGAAAAACCTGCAGAAGTTGAGGTTACTGAATCCAAAGAGCGCGATTTCACCGTTATCCCAGAAAATCTTTCGCCAATCTCTTTCCCATTAGCTGATTCAAAACTCAAAAAGAAATTACTCAAAGTCGTAAAGAAAGCTGCCAAGCATAAACACGTCAAGCGTGGAATTAAAGAGGTCGTTAAAGGTTTAAGAAAGGGCGAAAAAGGCCTTGTTCTTATTGCTGGCAATATTTCTCCAGTTGATGTAATTTCGCACGTTCCAGTCCTCTGCGAAGACAACAACGTTCCTTACATCTATGTTCCAAGCAAAGAAGAGCTGGGATTCGCTGGATGCACCAAGAGACCTACCAGTTGCGTAATGGTCGTTCCTGGCGGCAAAGGCGGAAAACAAGACGGTCTTGATGAATACAAAGAAAACTATGACGAATGTTCAACTACTGTTACTGAAATTAACTCTAAAGTTATTTCAACTGCTTAAAATCGTTTAAAAAAATTTTTTTTCTTCCACTAAATAACTAAAGCTTTTTTTTTTTTTTAATTTTTCACACCAAATCCTCTACTTTACTCCCCTTTTTTTCTTATATTCTAGTATAAATAAATATATTTTCCGCTATATTTCACAATATATGTTTTAAATTTCGCATTATTAAAAATATTACTATTTCAAGTTCATTTAAATTTAATTTGATTATATCAATTATTCTTGCCAGCCTTTTAAGCTATCTTTTTTTGGGAAATTTCTTGGAATCAATTATTCTTTAAATCTTATTAATTGTAGATTTCACTTGATTAGTCTCTCAATGATCAGATAATATCTCTCTAATAGCAATACATAAATGAACTAGTGAACAAAACATTTTTTTGCTTGATTTAGATAAGGTTTTTTAAAAAATTTTTTATACAAGCATTTCAAATTAAAACTCTTCACGCATTACTATAATATTCAATGTCTCTCCCAGTTTATCGTTATTTTATACACATTATACACCTTTCCTTTCTTCTATTTCACTTATTTTTATGCTGAGTTTAAATCAAAAATATATTTAATTTATTTTAAAGCGCATTTGCACACTTGTGTAAACTAACATTAAAGATAAAGAATATTAAATGTAAAATTATATTACTTATCGGTAAATAGTAAAGCGTTTATATTTAAAGGTTATTCAGTTTGTTATGGCTGTTCTAACTCCTTTTTTAGCTTTACGGCGTTTATTAGTTTTTTTACTCTCGGGCTGCTCAATCTCAACCTTTTCATTAGCTAATTTATTTCTATCTAAGATATTGTCAGCTAACGACCGCTTAGGATGCCTTTTTGAATTTTGGATAGGCTTGTTATCTATGTCAGCATTATCATCTAACGAAGATGTAATAGGCTTAATAACGGATTCCTGAGGCGAAATTAATTGTGGCTGTATTTTCACGGTGTTAGAATTTAATTCTTTGGTATCTTTATCCAAATCATTTTCACCATCTTTACCCAAGTCATTTTTGTTATCCCTCTGAGTTTCAATATACTGTTTTCGTAAGCTGTTAGATACAGTCTTGAAAACCGGAACTTTATCATTTGTTAGCAAATTAATAAAGCAAGCAACAAAAAATCCATTTGTGTGCATTTTATCTGAGCTGGATCGGATAACTGATTCTAACTCACCTAATTGAATTTGGTTTCATATTATTAAAGTTGGTTAGAATAATTAATTGTTAATACAATTATCAGTCAATAATTAAAAAAGCAATTAATAGAAAATAATACTATCATTCAGGTCAGCATCAGATATATCGCTAGTATCATTAATTCCACGGATTGGCCATTTAGGTAGTACATGGATCTTGTCAGCTAGTGCAAAATTTTCATTACCAAGCAAGGCCATTTTAACAACATTCTCATTCTCCACATAGTGAATGGAACACGTAGAATATGTAATAGCTCTGACATTTTTGACTACAAATAATAACGAAAAATTACAAATTGAATTTTATAAACTTTGCTTTACGAGGATAGTTTCTTAATATATACCAATACATCTAGTAATTCACAAGTATAGTTAATAAAAACTGGAAAAAAAATTTTACATTTCATTGCATGGTTTAGCATTTCAATTTGGAATTCAGATAAATTATCTAATCGGTCTTTTTTCAAACCGCGGGACAGCTTAGATTTTACTGAATAATCCTTTTTTCTTTCAAAGTCTAATGTTTTAAAACAAATGAAGTGTTATGCATTATTTGAAAATAAAGTTAATAATGAAAATTACATATTTGGATAAATGAATCGACAAGCTGCTCTAGTTTGTTGACCATTCCTGATCCTGAACACGAGGGGTCAAGGAGAATGTGAGTAACAGATTTTCCAAAATCTGATTCTGGATCAATGTCAAGGAAGCTGATATTTCTAGCATCAATGTCTAAATAAAAAAAGTTTATAGAAAAATATAATAAGAGAGAAAAATACATGCTGTTAAAATAGGCCAAAATTTAGTAATTAAAAAAAATTAAACATATATGAAATAAAGAAAAATAGACTAACTTGTGCAACCAGCAATACCAGTCTGTTTGACCAGAGTGCTAAGTCTATAATTATCAAGATCACATGCAATAATAGATCCAGTGTTTTTCATAAGCATAGATAGATGGCTAGTTTTATTTCCAGGAGCTGCACAGGCATCAATAACTATTGAATCTTGAGGAGGCGAAAGTATAGCAGCTGGAAAGCATGAAGCTTTATCCTGTAGAATTATTGAACCGCTAGTGTACAAATCGTGTAAGTGAAAGTCTGTTTGTGGTGGGAAAACAAGAACTTCAGGTAAGTGCTCATCAGTGCAAAATACTTTTGATCTAGCATCAATTGTTACAAAAATATATAATAAATTATTTGGAAATTTATTTGGCGGTATAGTTTGATTTTGATTATAATATTAAAAAAGACAATCAGGTTCAAACAATGAAATATACTAGTATAAAATATTTTGAAATATTGGTTTACTTTGGTTTTAACGATTGCTTGAATTGCGAGACTTTGATTTTTTCGAGATATTTGTAACCTTCTGATTTGAACTGCTCAATTACTGAATCAACAGTGGTTTTATTGTAATTAACACGAACATACCTAGGTATATAATCGCCTAAAAAGTGACATTTAAAATGTATTTTTTAGGTATTCCATCATAAAATTAATGGTAAAAATGAGAAGAGGAAATGTCATGAAAATTGAAAAGCGCTTTTAATATCTTTAAACTAGTTATATGTTAGAATATGTGAATGTAGGAACCTGCTTTAGATGAATTTTGGTCGAATAAATGAGCGAATTTTGGTGATTTTTTGCATTTTTCGAATTCTTTCAAGATGAGGGCTTTATTTTTTATCAGTCTGTTTTTTATGTAGAAGTCGTCGTTATTGTGATGAACGCCACCTCTGGCAAACAATAGATCATTTAATGCAACAAACAAATCGATATCGCGTAACTAAATATAGTCAAAGAGAAGGATTTGGAAAAAAAAGAATTAATAAAACTATTTTTAATATTACATAGGCGAAAAAAAAAAATGGAAAAAGAGAAATCGAGAGCTTACCGAATTATTTTTTGTTATGAGGATATCGCTGGTGTCGATAATGTGTAGCAAGAGATCAGAACCTAAAAGCAAGTGAAATAAAAGGAAGGTATAGTAAATAATATAAAGAGGGTTATGCAGATTGTGGCGAAAAGTTTAATTTTAAATAATTACGTTTTAAAGACTCTGATATCGAGGCATAAACTCTACGTTTGAATTCATTTGGAATGCGGTCGTTGCCAATTGTTGAATTGCGCAAGCTAGATTTTCCGAGCAGTATGCTCATTAGAGCATTTGCAGTTAAAGTATATAGACCCATTAATAAAAACTCAATCTGAGAGGATTTATATTATGATATTTCCGTCTTTAATTTCGAAAAAAAATATATGTTGTTGATAAATAAGAATTAAGTATCAACGACTCTAATAGATTTTATAGCTTATTATTTTTTTACTCCGAAAAAATATTTAAGTGTCTGATCCATCCAATAAAAATTCCTACTTTTAATAATTTATACCAAATACCTTTAAAATATTTTTTTTTTAGTTTTTGCTAAAAACTTTTTTTTCCCCTTTATTTTTAGTTTAAAAATTTTCTTTTTGCTTAATTTTTTTTTTACTATATACTATAACCCAGTTTATTTTAGGGAATAAATAGAAAAAAAAACTATTCTGGTTCTTACGTACTATCGATCCAAAAATATTAAGGAATCGTTTTTTAGCATACACATTTAATTACAGAAATCATGAGTGAAGGAAATCAAGAAATTGTTGAAACTCAGGAAGTTCAGCAGGTTGAGAAGATCCGTATATTGCCAGGAGCCAGCCATGACCTGAATTCAGCTACGTTTGAAATCAAGGAAGAGGACCACACTTTGGGAAATTCATTAAGGTACACTATTATGAGAAACGATAAAGTTGATTTCTGTGGATACTCTATTCCTCATCCTTCAGAAGAAGTTATGAATCTGCGCATTCAAACTGCTGATGGGATGGGCATGAACTCAATCGAGGCCCTTGATAAGGGGCTTGACGATTTGCTGCTCATTTGCCAGGCTACACTCAGGAGCTTCCAGGCCGAGCTTGAAAAGAAAGAATACGAAATAGTTGATTTCTAGATACACCAACAACCAAAATTAAAACCTTTTCCTAACTTTTGTTTCTATTATACAGCCCACTTACGCTATTCATCCCTGACTTCCTTCTGTATCTTCCTCTTTTTTCTCTATTTTATTTTATAAACATTCTATAATAAACCAACATAGTAATATTTGATATCGGGCCCTTTAAAATGTTTTTATCCTTTGAATAAACTATTTTATAACGATATATTAATGTTTAGTATTTTTTAGCTTCATTTCCTTATGTATACCCGAGTTGTATCATAAAACTTATTTTTCAATTTACATAGAGCTTGTATCATGAACAACTATATAGTTTTTTTTAATTAAAAACAATATCGAGAGAGTGCGATTCGATAAATATTCGTAGTTATCAAGTTAGTCAGTGATTAAATGTAGGAGTAGTTAATCTAATATGGTTATATACTTTAACAAAATTATGTCCAATAAAAATGAAAAATCGAAATTAAATATAACTTTTTATATAGAATAAAGGAAGGAAAAAATGGGTAGGGGGAGGGGGAGTAATGAAGTAAAAAAAAAAAAACTATAAAAAGGAGACAGAATAGAGGGGATTAGAAGATTATTGTTCAACTAATGCTGCTTCAGCTTGGGCACTTTGTTTAGCCAAGTATGCTTGACGTTTATCGATTGCGCCATTAAGGACTTGAGATCTGAAAGATAAGAACTTGGTTTTTTCAATAACTTGTTGAGGGATGTGGTTGACTTGAGGATTGATGACAACATAGTTATCTTTGAGGTTAACTTTGGCATCGAGTCTGGTTTCTCTGATAAGTTTTACAATCCATTTTTCACCGTCTTCTTGTTCCATGTTTAATTTTGCGGTAAGCTTGGAGAGATCAATTCTGCTGTAAATCTTACAGTATACTTCTGCGAAATAGAGGCGGGCACAGTCTACAAAGTCATCGCTAGCACCAGTTAAGAAGAAATCGTTTTCCAAAACTAGTTCGCACTCTTTAAGTTTGATACAAGCCAAATCAAAATCAAAGTTGATATATAAAGCAGAGATGAATTCAGTTAGAGGGTCGCTGTATAGATATCCGAGGTTATTGACGATCTTTACAACTTCCTTAATGTTATTTCTTCTTCTTCTGTTTACAACTGAGGCAGCTACTAAATATCTGACTAACCATGGGCAAGCATTTTGGATAGTGTTAGAATATTGGGGCATGAGCATCATTTCTAAAATTCCGTCACGGCCGTTAGGATGGTTGAAGAATACAAAGAGAGACCAGTGGAGTAACCAAACTCTGTTTTGAAGTTGTTGAGCGTGTTCAGCAAAAGAAGATTTTTCGATAGCTTCTCTGAGCTTAATAACATCCTCATAAGCAGTTTCCCAGTTACCAATCAACATTTCAGAGGCAAGCTTACCCCACATAGCCTTAAGGATCAAGTTGGTATCAGTTGACTATCATAAGTAGAATATAAAAAAAATAGTTAAAGGGCTATGTAGAAAAGATGAAAAAAAAGATGAATAAATGTATATTTGGGCATGTGAGGTAGGTATAGATAGAATGGATACCAGAACAGAGAAATGGAACAATAGATCAGCAGAACCACCATAGTTACCACAACTGTAATGGAATTGACCAAAATCATACAAATCTTTAACCATCTCAGGTTTGCACTGATAGTTTTCAGTTAAGAATTGCATGTTTTGAACTCTGTCTTGTCTAAGGGAGCTGGCAACTTCAGGCATTTCAATAACGGAACGGATCTTTTCGGTTTTTAGCTCAAACTCTTCAAGTTGTTTCATGACTTTTTCTCTTTTTTCTGAGAATTCGGCAGGTGGTTCTTGACCATCATGAGCTTTTGAGTATAAATCTCCAACAAAGTCGACCATGTTGGTATTTGATAAAAGCTCGAATTTAGCTTGCTCTAAATCGTGATCGTTGTAGATCTATCATGAAAAAAGTTTACAAAAAAAATAATTTTAATTACAGAAGGAAATGTGGAAGTGAGGGGGTGGGGGGGGGTGTTGTGCTTACGCCTCTATTGGTCATAAATTCTAGAAGAGGATAACCTAGCTGACGATCCAGGTACATCAACATCTTTGGAGTCAAATCGAACTTTTCCATATTGTATTCAGGATTATTTCTGCAAAAATGAATTGTATTTTTTTAGATGTGAAAAAAAGAATTTGGAGAAATATTAAATAGTTGGAAAGAATGAGTATTTACTTGAAAAAATTGGTCTTTGGTGGTGGTAGTGGGGGCGAAAATAGAGCTTAGCTTGAAGATGAGCTTTTAAATGCTGAATAAGGTCCTTGTTTTACTTTCTAAGCTTATAAGCGGGACTAGAAAAGTAAATAGAAAAGTATTTGAAACCTTTAAATTTTCTGCTGTGAAAAAAATAAATAGAAAAAAGCCAATCCACTTCTAAATTTTGATTAGTAAAATTAAATTAAGATATTATACCCTAATCTAAAAATTTTCCACAAAAAAAAAATTATCCCTCTGTTTTTAGTTTTTGAATAAATCTAATTTATCATTAATCCAATAGATTTTCTCTATAAGCAATCCACTTATTCAGCTATTCGATACTGTACTATTTTTTCTCTAGATCCATTGGACCGATTTAATCATCACATTATATATACAATCATTCGCTCAATAAAAATTAGCAGCTCCTTCGAATAAAAAAAATACAATCAATTGGCTTAGCTATACTTGGCTTACCAATAATTATCGTTTGGATTTTTTTCATGGCCAGCTATATGTTAATCTATATCCACTATTAATTACCATTCGCCGTTTAAATTAGCTTCCAACCAATAATATAAGACACCATTCTACTCTTATATCCACGCAGACGTTATTTGCTATTAAAGAAAAATAGTCTTATTTAAAATTCTTTTGTAGAGTTTTTCTATATCCAATTATATTACTATATTATTGTTAGATATTTTTTATTTCAGAAAATATAGACCATAATTTAAATCTTAACCCAAACATATTAACTGTACCTAAGCTTACAATGCTAAAATCCAACTGATATTCAATACAAGATTCTAGAAAAATATATGTGCTAGCCAAATTTTAACGAATTATTGTTATTTAAACCTCTCCCGCCCAACACTCTTTAAAATAATCAATTTTATGATTCGTTTATGGCTTATAAGCAAATTTATTATTTGCTGTTTTAATACAATAAACTAATATTTCTTAAGAATTCGGAATTATAGTATAATAAAGTACAGTTAACTATATTTGTTAGATCAAAAATAGTCTTCCGCCCGTGAAAGGTTTAAGCATAAATATATACTTCGGTTTATGAAAAATTTTAAATTATTTTTTATTGATTATTAGTGAATTTATTATTTTTATAATCAAAAAGTTACTTTGAGGAATTTTTAATTTTATCAATTATAGTACTATAATAGCCAATTCAAGTAAGGGTTTTTATCTCCGAAAATCTGTAAGCTATAGTTATTTGATTTAGGGCCGGGTTATAAATTAAATCTGACCAGATTAAACCAAATCATTTCAAGGTTTTAGCAAAAAAATTGCTAATAATTAAACTCTGGACTTATAAAAATATCATTATTTTTGCAATTAATAAAATATTTTGCTAATAAGCATATATAATCACAATAGTTAATATAATTATTAGATGAAATTTTTATATTTTTTTGCTACTCTTTATAATTATCAATGAAATGTATCCCTAACCTATTCAATCCACCACATTCCGCTAAATCCTAAAAAATCAACTAAATCTCTAAGTTTACACGTTTATTCTTGGTATTTACAACAAATAACTAATAATTTTAAATCTTCCAAATCATGAATATAATTTATCATTTATAAATCTAATGACTTTTATTCTGTTTATTAAATCCTTAATATGTGTATTTTATCAGTTTTAACACTATCATTTATTTCGGGTATTCATGAAATGTAAAACAAAATACCTATATTTATACAAATAGGTAATTTTTTATATCATTTTAAATATATGCTATTAGAAATACCATACTTCGTTAAAAAGTTATCAATTTATCTCAAGTAGATTATAATTGATACAGATCCCAGAATTAGAATTATATTAGAAACCTTAATGAACTGGCTCTATATAAAAAGAAGGATAGAATATAAATAATTTTTAAATTGGTAGGGAAAATGTTGATAAAATCATAGAATTAGATATTCCTTCATTTCGCCTCGTGCTGTATATATCGCAATTTAATATATTTGATGATAATAATGCAATCTAGAAAGAATATAAAATTTTTTTAGTTATTCAGCTTTTGATATTACAAAAAAAATTTTTATATCCTTATTATTTTTGAACAATTCAAAAAAAAAAGCTTCCTGAGAATTCAGTTTGCTCTAAGTGTACTGAAAAATTAGTTCTTAGAATCAGTATTCATTTCAAGCGCATATCATTTCAAATATACCAAGTGTTTAATATTTTTTCAATAACTTCAAACTTATTATCATCAGTATCCATAATACCGAATCTCGAGACCAAAGAAAAAAATTTTATGTTCAAAAGCTAATTTTTACCAAATATTTACCCCATCTATCATTAGTTTATAAATTACATTTTTTTTATAATGATGTTGACTTATCTAAGAAAATTAAAAAGTCTTTAGACGTCGTTCTTAACAATACGAAAATCGTTTACACTAAAAGATATAAAGACATTTTATTAGTATGAGTAATAAAAATAAAGTATATTAAAGCAAGATATTATTTTAATGAGAATTTTTTTTTTTTTAATAAGGCAAATAAAATTCAAGAATCAGAATTATAAATTAATTCGAGTAAAAGCTTATATTAAATCATAATAATTATATCACATTTTTAATTATTTCGCAATGCTTCGCCTATGCAATATAAACTTAACTATGTATTTTTTTTAAACTTTTTACTTTATAAATCAATAATGATATGCAGTTATAGGACTAATTGGATATATGTATAGGTTAATTGATATCGGCTGGCCTTTTATTCATTAGAACTTTCGGCTTAGCAGAATTAACAAAGACCTCGCTGGATGTTTAATTTTTTGAAATGATTAGTGTTTTTTAGTCGTTTTTAGTTTAGACAAATTAAAGCATGTTTATTTTAGATTATATTCTGTTTTTCCTGTTTTTATTTTTTTTATTATGTGGATTTTTATTAGTTTATTTTGTTAAAGTGAAATGGTAAAAAAAAAGAATAAAGCCAAGTAAATTAAGTAAAAATAGTTATTAATTTTTTTCTTATAAAGATAAAAGAATAGTTTAAAAATCAAAATTTGTGAATAAAAATATTAAAATTGTATCGATACTGTGCGTATAGAAACAAAAAAAAAAGATTTAAAAATACATTTTATAAGAATTCACTATAAAAAAAGTTATTTGATATTTTTCTGGTACCTTTTTCATTTCTTCCGTTTATCAAGTTTTTATATGCATTCTTTAAAAAATTTTCTTCTTGTTTCTTATTTCGTGTTGTTACAGTAGATATTCTTTATGAGTTTTGGAGTTTTCTTTGTAGATTCTTTGCCTAATTTTTCGATTTCTCTGAATTTATATTTATTAAATAAAATTTTTTAGTAGTTGAGTTTGAGTTTGAGGATTTTAATTTTTGTTACATTTTTTTCTATGTATATAGAGATTAGTATTATTTCGATGATTTTTTGTTTTATATATTATCTTCATTGAGTAAAATGTAGGTTCTGATTAAAATATTTATCAAAGATTGTTGAATTTTAATTCTTTGAGGCTTTTATTAATAAGGTAATCTCCAAAACTAAACACGTCAACATAAATATCAGGATTGATGAAAAAAATCAAATTAGCAACGTTATATTAATTATATTGATCGTCATAAATATAACGAGAATAATGATCAAGTCCATAAACTAAGGAAATTACTTGTGTAGATACGAAATTTCCTAAATTATATAAAATTTTATAAAATACGGTAAAAGTTAAACGCAAGGAGGTTAAACAAGATGAAAGTAAAATAGTAAAAATTTTTTTTGATAAACGCTCTTACAAAGTTCAATTTTTTACACTAATAAACTGAATCTTCCTAAATCAAAGCAAAATTTACTATATTTATTATAATTAATTATACCGATTAATAATTGATCACTTTTACAATAACGAGTAAATTTATTTCAGCCAGTGATTTTTTTTTATTGTATGAATAATGAAGTAGTTTAAATCTACCACAAGGAAAACAAAAAAGATTATAATTTCATTCTTGTTTATACAACAATAAAATCGTATATAAATTTATTTTGAATGAGAAGAAAACCCTCAAGAAAAATAAAAAAAAAGAAATTAAATCGAGTATAAATAAATTGATAGATGATTTGACAATTAATTGATTATAAGATTGAAAGACGATTCGACTATTTGGAATTTAAATTGAAAATCGATTTATTCAGTGAAAATAACAATCTACCAAAGAAAAGCAAAAATTAATAAATTGAAAACATAGTTTAGTTGGGTTTTTTTTACTTGTAATATATAAATAGATAAGAAAAGTAGAAAGAGTGGAGCTCTCTGGAAAATTTTAGTAAAAATTATTATTACTCCGTTTTATAAAAAATAAATCTTCCTCAAATAAATACATTTAAAAGAAAGCCTAAAAAATTCAGAAAATAAGCAGAATCTTAACTTTAAAAGAACGCTTATTTTAAAATTTATTATTTAGTTGGGGGGGGGGGTTTTATATTTCAATACTTAATACCTTAGTTCTTTTATTTTTATTGTTTTTTTTTAGCAAGCTTACTATATTTTATCTCAGCATAATAAAACCTATTGAGCCTAAAATTATTTCTCTGTAGGCAAACTAGCTTTTAAAATCTTAAATTACTAATATAAAATAAATATAAAGTATTCAATAAAAACTACTATACTAATGAGTGATATTAGACAGCAAAACGGATTTCAGCATTTGTGAAGCTAATTGTACAGATTAAGGCCTATCATTCCCACGCTTTGTTAGGAGCCTATTTTTTATATACACTATTAGATATAGGCTATTGCTAGGAGCTCAATGATATAAACGAATTCAATTTTGTTGGTACGAGCTTAATTATATGACTTTTTATAACTTCGGTCATCCTGCCTACTTGAAAGAATGCCTGAGTGAATCTTTCGGTTGGTAGATTTATCACATTTCCCTTTAGGTACGCAGCCAGTTGACCAGTAGCGGAATTTATTAGTATTATATTATTTTTTTTATGCTTACACCAAATTTACTATTATTTAGTTTGTTTTACCGAATACTTTCTTTTATTTATATCGACCCAATAAAATTTAAAGATAAAATAATAATAATAATAATAATAATAATAATAATAATAATAATAATAATAATAATATGTGTAAATTCATAACTTCTGAATTTGATATTAAAAAATGCCCCCCCCCCCATTTTTCAAAAATATTAACAAAAAATAAACTATTCTTCGAAAAAAAAAATTTTATTTTTTTTTATATCTGTGAGCTTAAATTGCATAGTATCCACATATACTCATTAATCCCGACTAAAATATTTTCCAAATATTAGGCATTGTTATTTGCTTATTTTTTAATTTCGAGTTCTCTCATAGCGAAATATATTGGAAGAGTTTTCATTTTTATCAGATTTTAAGATATTTTTATTTTGATATTTCTCTTTATTTTCAAAATTTCATTTTTTTTTAAAAAAATCAATGTTTAGGTATATAGAGTTCAGAATAAATAAGGATTTAGCCGCAATATTTAATTTAATATAAACTAGCTTTATAAAATATCAGGTGAAAATTTTTTTATTATATATCAGAGAGGAGATATATTAAGTGTTATCATCTTATTAAATAAAACTAAAACGAAAATACAAATCCAATAAAATTAAAGTAAATTAAATAAACTGAACAAAAATTTTATTGTATTAACTAAGTACGCTGTAGTGATACCCTTATCATTTTTTCTTTATCTAAGGTACTCTATCAGCATAAAAATTTTCAAAAAAAATTTTTATAAAATAATAATATTTATAAATTTTATCTACCTTCAAAATATTAAACGATGGAACAATCAAATGAAAATTTAGCACCCGCAATCCAAGACCAAGTCAATGTATTAAAAGAATTGGTACAGCAACACCTACGAGAATATGAAATCAAACAGGAGCCATAAGACCTGTAAATCACGAGAAGGATTCCGGTGACAGACATACTTGTGTATCCAGAGCTCATATAGGCACTACCATCAATTAAAAAAGACTTCTACTATCAAGATCTGGGTTACAAGAGTGCAAGGCAAGTGAAGTCAAAAGTTATATTCACTATAAAGATCTTTATTTATTACTTGTTAGAAAGTATACAAGATACTAGATGTTGAATTCAAGACAGGAAAAACTCAACCTTTTTATACTTTTTCCGTTGCTCGGTTTTAGGTCATAAACTTCAAAGAAAAACCACAGAATAAACTAAAAAGAAAGCTACAGAAAAATAACTGTTTTATTACTAATCAAACTTGATTAGTAATAAAAATATGAACACGTAAAATTATTACGTAAGAAAAATTAATATCGATAAGAAATTTTGGAAATGTTCTAGAACGTTTCATAACATTCTAGAACATTGCTGCTGATAATATCTGAATATTCCGCAGCATTCTAGAAAGTTCTAGAATGTTCCATTCAT
>LSSN01001617.1:0-18569 GCA_001970855.1 Smittium culicis
AAACAGAAATATTACCACAAAGGCAATATATCAGAACGGGGGCACAACAGCAAACAGGAAGCTCCTCGGGTTAGCGAAGGAGTGGTGGGACATAATAATGTCCAACAACATACGTGTAAATAATACCCACATAGCGGGAAAAAACAACATTCAGGTGGAATGGTTGTCACGGAATGCGGACAAGCATTGGGAATGGATGCTGCCCAAACGCTTGTTCAGCTTAGTAAACAAACTGTGGGGCCCATTTAAAATAGACTTATTTGCATCAGTGATAATCCACCAGCTGTCGAGATATTATTTCCAGTCACCAGATCCACAATCTCTGGGAACAGATGCTCTTCTTCACCATGGCCAAAAACAGGAGCATATGCGAACCCCCCTCCAGTTTTAATTTTACCGACAATCAGGCGGGTTATTTTAGAGAAAATAAATATGAGAATAATAACCCCCAATTGGAAAATCCAATCATGGTATTCAAAACTAATGAATATAACGACCTGCGAGACAATAATACTGAAATCAGCGCACTCACAGTGGGAAATGTGCGTTTGGAAAGTGTCGGGGTCACAGGCGTCGAATTATCTGAGCAAGCAGAAAAATTGATATCTAACACTATTAGGCCAAATACAAAAAAAAATTACTCACTAGGTTGGAAAAAATATTGCGAGTGGTCTATCAGCAAAGGAATAGACCCCAAAAAATAAGAAGCAGTTAACCTAGAAAATTTTCTTGCCTCGCTTAAACTTTCAGCTTCGTCTATCTCAATATATGCTACAGCAGTTTCAGATAGGTTGTTAACACTATATCCAACCGGAAAGCCTATAAAAATGGGTAGAAGAATTAATAGACTGCTATTAGGACTAAAAAATAACATTATATATCGCCCAATAAACACCCCAACTTGGGGTGTATGTTCGATGCTAGAAGTACTAAAGTCATGGGGAGAAAACAATAAAATTCCACTGTTACAGCTAGCTAAAAAATGTGTTATGTTATTGGCGCTTTCAACTTCATGGAGACCTCGAAGTGAAATTCAAGTAATAATGAGGTCTGAAATAATCAAAGGAAAAAAATAATGCGTTGCTTTTACACTGTCCAAAGCATAAAGGTAAAGGATCAAAGTCGATATGGCTAAGCCCATACAACGAAGACCCTAGTATATGCCCAGTAAGAACGCTTGGAAAATACTTAGATTTGACAAAAGAACATGTTACTGGGAAATTCGAAAACACCATGTTTTTCATTACTTCACCAAAAGTAAAGCCTGCTTCAAATGACACTATATCCAGATGAATATAGTCAACAATACAGCTCTTAGGATCAAAAAATAGTGTACATAGCACCAGAGAAGTTTCTGTTACAAAAGAATTTAACTCAGGCGTAAGCATAAAAGATTTGATGCAACAAGCTGATTGGAAAACCGAAAATACTTTTAAAAAGTATTACTTCAAACTAGACAATAAAATAGCGTACAGTTCTACCTCACCAATTTTTAGAGCGACAAACACACCAATCATTGAGAGGACCTTCGGTCCCGAAAATGATCGGACCCGCCCTCCGCATCCCAAAGGCAAAATTGCATCGTTCTATATGTGCTATACTTTAGAAAAGACTAATAGTTCCAAGGGTTTATGGGGTTCCTTTTATAGTATATCTTAATTTATATCTTAATTTACTTATTAAACTCTATTTATATCTACCAATAAAAATGAAAATCGGCCTGAAAGGCCTAATACCAATCATTTTCGGGACCTTCGGCCCCTCGAACAGTCTAAATGCTTTTTCGTCACTGCCAATAATATTTAGTACAAATGAGTGCCCAAGCCAATAAAATTAAACTTCAACAAACTGCTCTCTTCGTCTAGAATCTCCCAAATAGTAAAATTAAAACTTATTTCATGTTCAGCCAATAATAATGCCATAAATAGAAAAAATTAGCAAACTATACTGCCCCCTTCATTTCAACACTTTTTCTTTTTTTTTTATAGTACTATTTATTTATTTGTTTTTACGGTAATAAAAATAATATGTTAGAGATAAAGATGATTAAATTTAGGGAGAGACAGGTATAGTGGAGACGTATTTAGCTACTGTTAAAGGTAACTTTCCCGCCTGGATCTATAGAAAACCAAAGGGTTTTTATTTTGATCCAGGTGTCTCTTTTCTTTTTGTGTTTAAGGTCTCTGATAATTTTTTCTTTTAGGTCATATTTCCACCTTATGAATATTCCTTTGGCAGGCAGAATAGTTTTTGTTAACGCAGCTTCAGTTTTGGCCCTGTAAATGTTCCAAATGGCTAAACCATAGAGTATCTCAACGTTAGGAAATTTTTTTTTAAATGGCTCTAATAAGTCAAATATTATATCCACGGTCATTCTACTGGTTAAACTAGTATCTAATGTGGATTTTTCGTTTATAAACTGACAAATCAGCTTCCAGAAATCATTGATTCTTATACAGCCAAAGTATATATGTGTTATATTTTCTTTTCTAGTTTTGCATACTTTAAATTCTTGTGATTGGTCGTATTGACCATTATTCCATATTTTTAGTTTTTCACCTGTGATTAGAGCGTTATGAAATAGCATATATAAGTGACTTGTGATTTTTGGCTCTAGGTTTATTTTGTGAATTTTTGTCCAATTGAATACTGGTACAATATTAGTCGTTTTACCAATAGAGTCCCACTTCGGTTGTACTATTGGTTCTTTTCTGTATTTTAGGTCGATAATTTTTCTAACAAATCGATTTTCCCATTTATCTATTGGTTTGTTATTAATTTTAAAGTTTTCTGAGTGTATTTTATAGGAGTGAGCGAATTCTTTATCGAACCATTCACGTTTCTGTATTAATTTTATGTTAATAGTTATTGGTTTATTATTGATATTAATTAAATATATAAAATCCGAATCATCATCCCAGATTAACTCGCATTTTGCTATAAATTCGCCATAGCTAGATATATTATTTTTTAGTAGCCACGATTGGTCTTTTTTAGTTAGGTTGGTGTTGATTATTTTATTTAATTTGTTTAGCCCAAGCATTTTGATTTTTTCGTAAGGCCAATTGGCTATGTCAGATTCGTCTATTTCGTATATGTCGTTTGATAATTTTATCGCTTCTCTCCACATTGGTGGAAATTGGTTGATATTTTTTCTTTTTGTTTTTATAGCCAATAAATCAAGATAATTTTCATTTTCTGTGTACTTATTGGAGATAAATTGAAGGTTATTTAACGCTGATTCTCTCCAAATACATTTCTTATTACCAATCAGATCATTATACCATTTCATAAATATTGTTTTTGATTGTACTATTACGTTTAATAAGCCTAGGCCTCCATTCTTTTTATCCAATTCTATTGTATCTAATTTTATCTGTGCTTTTTTATTGCTCCAAATAAATTTTTTACCTTTTTTTTAATTAATGATAAAAAATCTTTTTCAAAAGCTACTATGTGTGCAGCGAACCATAGTTTTGAAAGTAAAAAAGTATTAACCAGTAACACTTTCCCTTTAAGTGATATTTTCCTGTTAT
Source organism: Smittium culicis (assembly GCA_001970855.1). Classification (NCBI taxonomy): domain Eukaryota; kingdom Fungi; phylum Kickxellomycota; class Harpellomycetes; order Harpellales; family Legeriomycetaceae; genus Smittium; species Smittium culicis. Next base: position 3,537 of record LSSN01001617.1, read on the forward strand.
TCCAGCTTTTTATTTTTTCGGTGATATTATTTGATAAAGCTTCTTGGTTTTCTTTATATGCAATTCCCAACGAATTAAAAAGTATACCTAAGTATTTAAATGTTTCATTTTGTGTTAAACATTATTTTACTAGCCAGTCATCTTTTGGAGCGCCTATTTTTAGGTGTATTTTTTTTTCTGCATTAATTTTAGCATTCGAAGCTAGCGAATGGAGCTTAAGAGCATCATTAATTAATATTTCTTCATTGCGGCCATTAATACCTATTAGCAAATCATCAGCATATGCTAGGATTTTGAATCCTTTATTCGTTACTGGGATTCCTGAAATTTTTTTTTCAATCAATAGTATTAATGGTTCTATTATGCAATTATATAAAAGTGGAGATAATGGATCTCCTTGTCTTAGTCCTTGCTTGATACAAATTGGTCTAGTTCTTTTTCCATTGATAATAATTGATGTTTTTGACCCATAATATATGTTTTTTATTCTTTCTATAAACAACTGGCCAATACCAAACTTTTCAAGGCACCTGAATAAATATTTCCAGTCGACTCTGTCATATGCTTTTTCTTGGTCCACTAATAACATATATCCGTTTGTAATTTCCGGATTCATTTTACTGATTTCCAATAAGAAATTAACTGAGTGGATATTATCAAAAATGCTTCTTTTTTTTATGAAACCAGATTGGTTTTCATTTATTAATTTTCCAATAAATTTTTGAAATCTATTTGTGAGAATTTTAGTATATATTTTTTCATCAGTATTTGATAGAGTTATTGGCCTATAATTTTTTAAATTTGAGTTATCTGCTTTTTTTGGAATTAGGGTTATTAATGATCTGCCTATAATACTATTCCATTTGTTCATTTCATTTGTATTATTAAAGATAGCCTTCAGGTGTTTGGATATTATTTTTTTATATTTTTTATAAAATTCAAATGATAGACCATCTGGACCTGGTGATTTGTTATTAGGCGAATTATCAATTGAGAATTCTATTTCTTCTATTTCTATTTCTTTATATAACTCTAGAGCCTCTTTTGGTGTTAGCCTTTTTTTAATTTGCTGGGATAGTTTAATTTGGCTTTTGGGGCATGTTTCACCCCTATCAAGAGTTTTGAATAAAATCCATGGCATATTTCGTTGATTTTTGTTGGATCATTTATTAGTTCTCCATTTTTGTTGAGCAATGACTCTATTCTATTTTTACTTTCTTTTGTTTTTAATAGACCAAAGAAGTACTTATTGGATTTTTCACCTTTTTCTGCCCAATTAGTCCGAGAGCGGACAATAACCCCATCTAGTTGTTTCTTTTTTATCATTTTTATTTTATTCTCATTAGTTAGAATTTCTTTGCTGTAAGTTTGTATTACAGCTGTGCTAGCATTTGATCTTTTTATTAATGAGTTATATGTTTTATTTGTTAGTTGTAATATCTTAATTTTGGAATTTTTGGAGTTTAATTTGCCAAATTTAATGAATAAATCTTTGCAATTGCTTTTAATTAAAGCCCATTCGTCAATTGTTGTGCATTTCATTGATAATACTTTTGATGTTTTATTTGAGATTTCCAATTTATTAAGTAAGCTTGAGTTAAGCTTCCAATTTTCTTTATTAGTATTTCTATTATTTGACCAATTTTTTAAACTAATGGTAATACATTTATGATCTGAAAATTCTGTTGATGTAATTTCTTTTATTTTACAATTTTGGAGAATATTATTCGGTATTAAAATATGGTCAATTCTGGATTTATATCTTCCAGAATATTCCTCCCATGTATAAATTATGTCACTGCCATTTAGTTTACTTAGCAGAATTAATAAACCAAACGTATTGATTAGCTCCGCCATGTTTACCCATTCCTTTTTAGAAGTTATTCTAGGTGGAGATCTATCATTTATTTCATCTTCAACCATGTTCATGTCTCCCATGACTGTTATTTCTTCATCTCTATTTTTAATAGCCAATAGTTTTTCTGTTGTAAAATCTATTAATATTTTTCTCTCGCGTTCGTTGTTTGATAAATATAGGTTTACTATTCTTATTTTTTTATTCTGTGTTTCAACCAATGTTATGTTTATTCTACCTTCGAAATATATTAGCTTTTCCAAAATTTTATATTTACTATTATTAATAATTGTCGCAGTATATTTTGACCAGGATACCAATCCGTTCCAATAATTGGTCCAAAATGGTTTATCTAGATTTTTTATATTAACTTTTTGTATACAGATTATATCTGACTTAACAATTTTTTTTAAATAAGTGAATAGTCTGTCTTTTTTTTTTTTTTGTTACAGGATATTCCATTCACGTTGAAGGTTGATATTTTTATATTTTCCCATTTTTTTCTTTCATTTTTAAGTTTTCCAATTTTTTTTCTTTCATTTTTATATTTCCCCTTTTTTTTTCTTTCATTCTTTTTAAAATTTATTTGTATAATTTTATTTAATTTAATTCCATTGATGCTTCTGCAGTTTTATTATTTTCCTTATTTTCATTTTTATCTTTGATTATTATTTTTTCTTGAGTTAGTTTCCCATCCTTTTCTTCATCAAATACCACGAATATACTCTTCGAGCTATTACTTGTATTCGATTTTAGCAGTTCAGGTAATTTTTTTGGAATAATTTTCTGTATTTTTTTTGTTTTTTGTATTTTATTAAATGTACTTTTACATTAATATTATTATTTTTATACTTTGCTAAATTTTTTAGTTTCGGGATTGAATATATATCCCTGCGATATAGACTTGTTTCCTCATGGTTTGAGGCGTTGCAAATAAAAGTTAAGTCTCTTTCAATATTTTTTATATAGTTAATTTTTTCTTTAACTATTTTTTTATTAACTATTTTTGTATCTGTCTTTAGTTCTGACTTGATATCTTCAGGAATTTTTGGATTCTCTTTCAGAGTTTCTATATCAGTGAATTTGACTTTATCACTCTCAGTTATACTAGTTTGATTTTTTTTAACATTATCTTGAATTTTTTCTTCATTATCTTGAATTTTTTCTTCATTATCTTGATTTTTTTTCGCCAATAAATATTTTTTTAATATTTTTTGGGGTTGATACCCTATTTCTTTTCCATTTTTTTTGGATTTTATTTTTTAAATCTTCACATTGGCATTTTCAATGCTCTAATCTTTTGAAATATGTGAATACGGGTTTCGCCCCTTTCCACAATAATAGTACTTTGACCCCTATTATTTCTAATGAAGCTGATATATCATTGTCGTTTTTGGTTTTAAAATTTATTTTTATACCCCTGGATGGAAATGCATTAATATTTTTGTATTTTAAAGCAGTAATATCCAGCACTTCTCCTACTTTTGATAGTTCGTCATATGCTTTTTGGGCCACCTCCCAAACGCTTAGACCACTATACGATGGTATGGTTATACTTTTGAATTCTTCAGAGTATTCAGTGGTTTCCAACAATTCAATTTTTTTTTCTTTATAGGTTATTTTTTTATTTTTTGCTTTTTCTAGGTCAATTTTATTAATGAATTTTAAGAATAAGATTTTTCTACGGATGTCAATTTCAAAACATGTTTGAATTTCACCAAATTGTATTAGTATGTTTTCAACAAAGTCTTCGATATTTTGTTCAAAATCTCTAGTTGACAATCCTAGTTTTAGTGATGTTCCCCCAAGTCATGCTATTTTTCTTTGTTTGGGTTCACTACCGGTTGTCATTTTAAACAGTGACACTGGTATAAATTTTTCTATATTTTTTTTGGTATCAGGGGGTTTAACTCTTGAGCTAATTACGTTAGCCCAGCTTGGACTTTGTTCTTTATGGATAATAGTATTATTATTTTCCATTACCTCTACTTTTTCTTTTTTATTTTCTTATACTCGAAGTATATACTTTAAATTTTTTGTAAATTCTTATTGGTCGGTTTACTTTTTTTTTCCTTTCAAGAGAGAGAGAGTTTTCAACACTTTTTTAAAAAACGGATCATTCGATTCGTTTATGGGATAAAAGTTTATTTATTATTTTTGCTATTATTCACTTAGCTAATAACTTAGTGAGTCTCGGGATTATATTACGTTTGTAAAAGTATTTGACTACATCTGGTGGATCAAAAGCAATCTATCGCCCGTGAAAGGGTTAAGCTTCAAGTAACTGCGTTTTTCATTTCGAATATTCCGTTTGCAAATTTTTACCATTCAAAGCTACATGAATGTCATTTGGAATGTATTTCTTAACGATTTCACGTGCAGTAGACTGTTTTTGATCTACCAAATGTAGCCAACTATAATCAATTCTGATAATCACTCAGACATGTGTTTAATTGTCATTAATGGCAAATAATAAATTTATTTATAAATCATAAACGAATCAACCTAATTGATTATTAAAAGTTTGTTAGATAGGAAAGAACAAAAGAAAAAAGTTAATAAAGCTAATAGTATCAAAATTAATTTTGATTAAAAATGACAAACATAAATATATCTTTATATGGTGATACTGAGCATAAAAAGTATTTTTTTGCAGTGTATATTTATTGGCTTTGATATTCTTTAATTGTAAACACCATTATTGCAATTAAAAAAGGGTTTCAATTTTTCTATTTATATATTAACTACGAAACTTTCATATGCTATAAAAATAATCATAGAATTAGTTTATTATTTAATATAAAAATATTAAATTTTATAAATTGTAGCACTCCACACTTTAAAATCGCTCCTTCATAAAGAATATCCCATATAACAGATCACACGTAATTTGAATAAATTTATATTTGTAAACGCAATTTGTAGTAATGTCCGGGATACTTAACATAGAAAAGAGGTGATACTAACAACGATTTTCAAAAAGTCGTGATTAAAATTGAGCACTTAATGATAATGGAGATAATAATTGTGAGAAAGATTGACTATTTCTAGGGCCAACAACCTTAAACGTATTTAAAAATCATAATTAAATAAGTCAAGATATACCCTACTATTATTGGATGTATTGAGTATTATAGCCAATGATGTATTTTGATTGTATATTAATTAATTTTTTTGTGATTTTGTTGGATAGGTTTGGTAGTTCAAAAATGGCCAACCGCCCATGAAAGCGATAAGAGAAAGATCTAAATATTGGATAAGTCTGATCGAAAAAATATATGTGTGACTTTGTAGGCACAGCTATTTTTAGTTAGCAATTGTATATAACAACTAGTAAATAAGAAATTGGTAAACATATGTGGATGTTACGTAGCTGAGATCACAGTAGATGTAAATAGACTAAAAATTCGTGTAATTCCGCTGAGCGTTTAAGATAAGTGTGTTATTTGGATGCCACCAACAAAAGTTAACCCATTTATAGGTATTAGGCTGTATTTGGTCTACCAAATATAGTTAACTATGCCGAATTAAAATACTTTAATTCTGAGATTCACTCGTTTACTGGTTTGTTCAAGAATAGCAGCAAATAATAGATTTATTGTACAAATTCTTAACGAATCAATAGATGCGTTTTTGTTTAGAAGATGATAGGAGTTGGTTAAATTAATTAAAACGCGATAAACTACGTGGATGATACCTAAAATAATTCCCATTCGCTAAATCTTCATTTACCTGAATGAATCATAGTCGTTCCTAAAATAAGATTAATCTACCTCATAACAAAAAAAGAGATAACTATTGGCAGGGTGTAACATGTAGGATTATGAAGCCAATAGAATTGTAAAAATAATCTTTATAAAATCGCGAGTTAAGCCAATTACTGTATAATATAGTATTACACTATTGGGCAGATGATGCTGAGTTTTAAAGATTTGCTACGTTATGTAATTCAATTAGCGCTTGGGGAGAAAGTTTAGGTAGATTAACAAGATATTCTATTGATGGATAAATTATGCGTATTTTTTAGTAGAATTATAATATATTCAATTGAAGGAATAATTGGCGAACAATTAAATAGACTAATCAAGTGCACCACTAAATAGCAAATCAGAAAGAGTATTTGGCAGATTAATTAGATAAGCGATTGGGAGGAGGTGTATGATTCAATTAGATTTCAGATGTTTGTTTATAAATATTACTGTTCTTGGCAGGGCCAACTTTTGCTCGCTACAGTTTCGCTATTTGCTTATATTTTTTATACGATTCCCTCGTAAAAGTTTGTTTATATACTAATCAATTTGCATATTTTATGATTGAGTTTCTCTCTTTCTTATACTAAATAAAATAATCCCTTATTTTTTATAATTCTTTGTAAATTATCGCTGTCATCACCTAAACTTTTTTCTTCCCCTAGAAAATACAATATACTTGATGATTCTTACTTCGAAATGGCCACAAAAGATATGCTACTAGCTAATGAAATGTAATTTTTTAAGTTATTTTTTATTTTTGATATTGTTCATAATATTAAATTCAATACAATATACTAGAATCTCGAAATCTCAAATAGAAAGCTTAGATAATAAAGGTATCATATCATGTTTTAATAATTTCTTTTTATCTTTGCTTTTTTTTTTCTTACCTCATCTACTTTTTATATAGATAAACCACATAGCTTAGCGATTAACCAAGATAACTCTAATTACTCAAAGAAAATTCTTAATCTTAATGATTCACCAATCTCCAAAAATAATGACGTAAATATAAATAACCATGAAACGCATAATCTAGTTGATACTGAATCCTCAAACTCCGAGATTACAAATACTCTAAATAAAGGCAAATCAAAATTTTCTTATTTTCACAACTATAAAAACTCTATCCTATTTTAAACCCTTTTATTATTTACTTATAACTAATCCTCTCTATTTAAAACAGATATTCGAACAACTCAAAACTCTCTCAATCCTGAATCTTCAAATGACGAACCTATTTCACTGCATCAGTTATCTGTTGCCTCAAAAATCGATATTATAGAAAATAACACTTTAGATACTACAGTACTTTCAAACTCTGATATATTAATAGAGTCTAGTATACCTGACTCCTTAGCTGCTGATTCCACTGATAATTATTCAACTGATGAAGTTCCTTCTATTTCTTTAGATACTCTTATAGGGTTAAGCTCGAATGCAAAAGACTCTCCTGAATATAAAAACGAAAATCAATTGCCTAATCAAGATCAAACTATCACTCAAAAAGAATTTAATTCTATCGAATCCATGGAAAAAATAACACCAGATATTAACTTGGAGAATAAATATATAAACGCTAGCCCAAATAAAACCTTAGATTCTGATATTCAAGACCTTACTGATAATTTTTCAAATTCTCAAGCCGAAGTAATTTCCATCGAAACATTATCCAAAGCTTCAGAAAATTCGATTGTAGACCAAAGCGCCAGTTTTAGTAATAATTTATTGGAAAATCATCTATCACCCTCTGTAAACTCGGATATACCTAATAAAATAACCTCCAATGATATTAACTCAAACATCTCAAATAATCTAATTAGCTCTACTCAATTCTCTAATAATGATCAGTTAGCACCTTTAGAGACTAGCGTATCAGAATCTTCTACATTTAAGTCTATAAAAGAAGAAATGCCTACTCAAGATGCCTCTGATCATACACCTAAAATGGAAGAAAAAACAAAACTTGTCAATTCTCAGTTTGAATCAAACGAAAAACATGAGAATAATTTAAACAAGTATAGGCTCGATGACAGTTCCACTTCATCTGAACTAAAAAACCCTATATCATTGAATTATTCATCAAAGCCTAAAACCCAAATGCCTAAAGATCAGTTAAGGTACTGCCAGGCTATGATTCGCTCTTTAAAAAAACATGGAGATGCTGGCCCATTTCTCAAACCTGTTGACATCGTTCTTCTCAATATCCCTGATTATCCAAGTGTAGTTAAAGAACCTATGGACCTATCTACTGTTGAATCAAAATTAAAGGAAGGTTACTATTCATCAAATTTCGAATTCATTGCTGACATGGACTTAATCTTTTATAATTGTTACTTATATAACGGTAAAGATCTTCCAATATCACTTATGGCTATGAACCTAGAAAAGGCATATAGAAACCAGCTAAAGAAAATGCCAGAATCTTCATTCCAAACTCCAAACAAAGCTATTAAATCTACTAAAGTTCCAACTCAATTACCCACTTCAAGTGCTACAGCCACAAAGGCAAGAGTTAGACGCGAAACTCATCCTCCTCCTAGCCGTGATATCCCAACTTCTACTCTAAGCACTAAAAGAACTAACTCCCGTATTATTGATCCTCAGCTCAAGTTCTGTTCTAATCTTATTAGGGAATTTTTTAAGAAAGCATACTACGATCAAGCATCTTTCTTTTATGAGCCTGTAGATTGGGTAAAGCAAGAAATCCCTGACTACCCTTCTATTGTTAAACACCCTATGGACATGAGCACAATTCGAGACAAACTTCAAAACAATGAATATCAGGATGCTATAGAATTTAAAGATGATTTTTTACTAATGCTTAACAATTGCTACCTCTACAATCACCCTAAACATGTAGTTTACCTAGCTGGAAAAGCTCTAGAAGACATTTTTGAAAAAAAGTGGGCTATGCTTCCACCAAGGCCATCAATTAGCCGTTCACCATCCCCTACTCCTATCATACATCCTACACCTTCAACCAAAACAAAAACTAAAAAGGTCAGCAAACAAGTATCTCCGCCAAAACCCTCAACATTTGATGATAGTGACAGTGATATTGTAATGGATACTCCAAACTCTGCGAGAATCATGAGCCTTGAAAGGCATGTTCAGCAGGTTACCCGAGAGCTTGAAGATTTAAAACGTATTGAACGATTGAAGCGGTCGGAAGAGCTAAAACGCAGAGCTGAAACCAAACTATCTTCTGGACGTGGACAAACTAAAAAGCCCAAAAAAACGGCTTCGACCACCAAGACTCAAAAGGATGCTCCTGTTAGTACGCCTACTCGTGGTAGAGGAGCTGGGAGAAAACGCGGATCTAGAGGAGGCGGAAGAGGTGGTAAAACTCCTGCAAACTCTCGCAACTCTAAAGACTCTGGTTCCTATGTCACTGAGCTAACACTTAGCCAAAAACGCGAATTTAGCGCTAAAATCGAAACTCTACCAGCTGAACGACTTCAAGTTGCATTAAATATTATTCGATCTGCTTGCCCCGACTTAGTTGAAGAAGAAGATGAGATTGAACTTGATATTGACTCTTTGGATCCATACACTCTTAAAAAGCTATATGACTATGTTGTTCTATGTGTGGATCTAGACTCAGAAATTTTGCAGAGCCAACAATCTGATCAGTTTAACCACATAAATCAATTAGAAGAAAAATTACGTGCCTTTGACTCTGAAAATGCCCCTATAGCAGGTACAATACATTACTAACTATAAAAATTCGCGTGACCATTTTATTCTATTTAATTTTATTAAATTTTATCTTATATTTTTCTCTAATAGATCCAATTACTGGAGCTACTTTAGCTACACATCGTTATTCTTCATCTAGCGATAGTGAATCAGCAGGATCTCATACTGACGATTCAGGCGACCGCAGTGATTAGCTATATTTTCTACGATTTGTTGCTCAATTCCAATTTCATCCCTTGCCCAATCTTTTTTCTTTATTTGCTTGTACATTTCAGTTTTGGTGACAATAACCCCTTTGTCATTATAATCCAGCACACACTCAGTCCTTGTTTCTGCACTTGACTTTTTTTTCTCTTTCAAAGAACACATTTTATCAATATAAAAAATTTCTTTTATTAGTGTTAATAATCGACTTTTTTAATTTAAACTTGTTAGCAATAGATTTTTTTTTAAATTACTTTGGCTTTCTATTTACTTCCTTTTTGTTTTGTTTTTAACAATAAATGATTTTTATGGTATAAGCACTTATTTTGATTAGATGAAATTAGTTTTCACATTCTAGATAAGTATTATTAACGATTTTGAAATAAAAATATTATAATTAAATTATTGGTTGATTCATAGTTTGTGTACGCTATTTTTTTACTTTAAGCTACCAGCTCACTTACTGGATTTTCTTTTTTAATATAGCATCGCCTGAAAAAATGTAATATAAATTCAGTATCTAGATTATAAATAAACTGATCAAACTTGATTTATTTTGAAACGAGAATTTGATTTTGATAATGTTCGATACAACCATGTTTTTGTACTAGTTTTTTACCTTATTTTTAATCATAAGGAATATAAATTAAATGGATGAGTACAAGATAAGGATAATTTTAATAGAGCAAAGCGAACTATAAACTTGCTTTTTTATTTTTTTATAGAAAATTAGTTTATTTGTAAAATTCAACGAATAAAATATATATTCAAGAGCTACTGCTAAAAACTTTCGATTGTGCTATAAAACAATCAAAAAGAATAAGTATAACATGATTTTTTGCAAGGATTTATTTTTTTAGTTGTAGATTAGTCAAAATTTAGTATATTCGATCTAGATATTATCTGTAAAGCTGAATTTTAACTATTAAATTAATTTTGATTCTATAAATAATGCGTTACCATTGTAATTCATGGATAAAAAAAAAAAAAATAAAAAAAGTGAAATTTTAGATAACTGCAATTGATTTACGTATGACTGCTAATTTAATATTTCGGAAAAAAACTTTGCAATATTAGCTGGGTCAAAAGGCTAGTGTTTATCGAATTGAGGAATTTTTATGAATATATATCATAGGTCCTAAATAGGCACTCAATGAAAGGCATTAAATATCTTTGTGGAGATTTTTTGAGTACCAAGTTAGAATAGGTGTGAAATCTCAGCATCATTTCTTCAAATTTTATTTTCAGAAAAATTATAAATATATATTTAGTGTAAATATAAAGTAAGAAAATTTAGTATACAGTATATACATAAATCTTATTTAAATAATTTTAAAGGTTGAGTTCGAATAGTAGGCATGTTTTTATTTGCAGTAGGATACATTGAATGTTATCAAGTTTAGTCAGATTCAGGCTCAGAATCAGAAAAGTCAGAAAAGTCCGAGAAAGTTTCAAGAGCCAGAATATCTTTTGGCTCGATATCGCCTCTTTCGAGTTTTCGCAGGTAGCTGCGACGTTCGCGCTCGCGCAATGTACTTAGTTTCAAGTCGATTTCTTTCTGTTCAAGCATTCTTTGAGCTTCTGTCATTTTGACTGGTCTAAAAAAAAAAATTAAAAAATATAACTTGTATTGTGTCATAAAATTTATAGTTGGTAAAAAAATATATAGAAGGTTAATTGGATGAAATGTTAAAAAATATAAAAAATAAAAGCTTACTCTACAACTATTTCTTTTGATTCCATGCACTTTGCGCATACGTTCTTTTCGGCGCTGCAAGCGTCGCAAAGTACGTGGTACGCCTTGTTAATGTTCTTTTTTTTGCACGAAACGCATGTGGCAGCTACAGTCAGCTGCTTGTACTTTCTGTACCTCTTGCGCCATTGTATCTGATCATAGCAGCGCGTACACAAGCCTTCTATAGGAAGCGCTAGGATTTTCTTGGTCGTTTTTGAACCCTTGTTGTGTGTGAATGCAAATGAATTTTGGAACTTTTGCGGGCCCTTCTTAGCTCCTGATTTTCGCGAACTTACTCTCTTTGGCTCATTCATTATTTTTTTTTTTGTATTTATGTTATTGATTGTTTAATTTGTATATAAATTTTATATTGAAAGTCGATCTTATAATTAAGATATGTGTTAGTTGAGGCTAGGTAAAAAAACTACTTCTATGTGTGTGCTTATAAAATATCCAATATTTGAAGCTTCTTGAGTTTCACAGATTGTAAATTAAATTGTTGTAAAATCGGTGGTTTTTCGTTTGCTGTAGAAACCAAACTATAGAAATATTCATACGAAAATAGCGCTGAATGATAATTTAAAAAATTTTTTATTATAAAATTTTATTATTTTTTATAGTAAACGATTAGCTAATATTATTGGGCTAAATTTCAAAATATTAATATCAATTCCAGATTAGTCCAATAATATATTTCAATAATTAATAATTAAAAATTAAATATTAGCATAAAATCCGAAGCTTAATAATGTAATCTTTATGAAAATTAATAATAAAGTTATAAACCCAAAATGATTATAAATGATATGAATATAATGGTAGCTAATATCTATGCTGCTTAAACCTTTATCATCAAACAATATTTAAAGATACTGATATATTAATTTGTTTAAGTTATAAAGTAAATATACATTTGCAGCTACACTAACATATATAAATAGTTAATCGAGTCTTGGAATTAAATTATTATTATTGAATCTAGTTGGGTAAATATGGTAGACCAAAAACAGCCTAGTAACAATATAACGGGTAAATTAAAAAAAAATGTATGAATAATTTAACTTTACATGATTCATCAATATATCGCTTTTAAAGTATCGATTTTTAATAAAATAAGTCAAAATTGTAACAAAGAATAATCAAATAGAGTTAATTACTAAGACATAAAAAAGTAAAGTTAGTCAGGAATTAAGTAGAGTAATTCTAAATTTAAACCAGAGTTTGATAAAAAGTGAGGAGCGGGTGCTTATTTGCTTAGCCATTTGTCAAGGAACTTGTCTGGGTTGCTCACCTAAATAACGTATTAAATTAATTAATATATAAATCATAATATGCTTGCAATTGTTTGTATGTAAGAAGATATAGAAAAAAACTTTAAGCCAAAGAAATGAAAAAAAAAGGAAAGTAAATATTTTCATATCATTATGGAAACTTTAAAATGGGATGAAAAATACGTATCTTCAACCAAAAAATAAATAAAAGAATAAATTAAATTTCGAAAATTGAAATATCTGCAAATGAAAAAAATGTAAAATAAAATTACCCATTCAGGCTTTGCAGAGTCGATTTTTGGGAGTCCAAAGTCAAAGAAAGCATCGAGAATAGGTTTGATCGCCATTGAAGTCAAGATGTAGATGAACAAAGCTGAGCACTCAGTGAAGTCAGTACCCTCAAGACCACGATGTGTAATTCCCTGGAAAAAGTATAGTGGTGTAAAAGGCAATCTAGCAACCTAGGAAAAAAAAAAACAAAAGCAAAGAAACACCAAATTATTAATAAAGTCAGATTAAACTGATTACGTATTATTATTATTTTTTTTTTCAAAGTTCTTGTAAAGTATTAAAAGATTATTTAAACAATGTCAATTGTGGGAGAATAAAATCTTACAGGTTTGTTTTCGTAAATTGTTCCGATAATGTACATGAAGAAAAATTGGCACGCGACTGAAACTATTGCCGAACGCAATTGGAAAGTTGCAGATTGGTTGTTGATATGTTTAGTCTGGGCCTTCAAAGCTTCAACACGTTTTTTCTTCTTATTAGCATTGTTAGAAGTATCCTTTTCCTCAGCATCCACTATTGATAAGTGCAAAAATAGTATTATATTGATATTTGAGTCATGTTTATATATTTCAATCGCTTAAATATCATTAGAATAGATCAACTACATACTTTTATCGCGAAGAAGGAGCATTTGTCTCTTAATCGATTTGTACGAATCGGTTCTGTAGAACAGCAGATAGTTCAGCCCTAAACTCGATAAATAAAAAAGGGAAAACATGTAAAATTGATAATATCTAATTATCGAAAACTTATTCCATCATTAAGACCGAGCAGAATGAAGCATAAAAAAATTAGTGTGCTCTGGATACAGTCTGTATCTTTATTTAATTTAATTACACCAAACACCTGTAAAATTCAAGAATAGGAGAAAAGAGAGTTTACCTTCGCCAAAACCGCTGAAAATCAGGCAAACTGCATACGCTTGAAGGAAGTTGGACATTTGAAGCTGTTATAACAAATTATCTAAACTAATTTAAAACAAATATGTCAATAGCTGCTATGTAAAGTATTAAGCTTATAAAAAAAGAGATGGAGCGGGAAGGGGAGGTATTGATGATAAAGAAATATAGATTGTGTACTAGGAAAATATGTATCAGATAATAAAATAATTCCTTACTGCCAAAAGAAAACTGATTTAAGTTTAAAACAAAAGCTAATAAGGCAAAAAGAAAGATATTTAAAAGTAATAAATGGAGTTAATTTTTGCTTTATTTTGTGGAACAAAAATATAATTTCAAATATTAATAATCTCTAACGTTGGATAATATAGATGATATCTTGACCAATAATATAGCGTATCTCATACAAAAGTAGATTAAGCTTTTTTTTTTTTCAAAAGTGTTGAGTAATATTGCCTAGAACATTATATTTTAAGCCTTTCCCGCGCAGTAGACTGTTTTTGATCTACAAAGTATAGCCAACTGCATTTATTAAAAATAGTTTAATTCCACGGCATTAAGAAATATTGGTTGTTGGTTGGACAGTAGCAAATAATAAATTTACTTATAAATTGCTGACGAATCAGCGATTTAGCTTTTTTAAAGAATGTTGGACGTGAAAGGGCTAATGGATATACGAGTATTTTTAAATTAATAAATAAAAAACTCAATTAATTACAATGTAGCGGATTGAGTTATATGTATGTGCATATGTAATATTTATATGACATATTAATATAAAAGTTATATTCACTAAATGAGGTTGAAAAATAATTTGATTACTAAATAATATCCCTAATATATCAGTATTTTTACTTGAATTTGCAGATAGAAAGAAATGATTTAAGAAAAAAAGGCAAAAAAAAAAATGAAATGGGTCTAAAATTATTAATAAAATGAGGTTGTATTTAAGGTTTAGAATCAGAAAATTTGCTTGATAAGATCTCGCGGAAATCAGAAACGATTTTAGATTCGCGCTTGAGCCGTTCATCCTGGTTATAAATAAGCAGTTGCCGTTTCTCTTCAGCGCTGATGATTTGATTTTCTTTGCGGAGTCTTACAGCATTCATCCTTCTATGCCTGCTACCGCTCATGACATATCCGGAATCCTCGAATTTGGTGATTTCTTCGCTTTTAAGGCCTATTTCACCACGGCGCGGAATTCTTTTTCCCGACTGTACATACGCAGCCATTGCTGTGCCTTCTCCTGGTAGTAACGCATTTCCAAAATCCTTTGAATCAAGCTGCTTTTCAGTTAAATTTGGTATTTCTGGCCCAACAAATG